>BGPT01001802.1:26730-137057 GCA_003297045.1 Symbiodinium sp. clade C Y103 | reverse complement strand
TGGATTTTGATATCCGTTCCAACTGGGGTTTTACCTTTCCAGCTGTGTTACATAAACGCAGCTTGCCGCCAAGATTCAAAGATTCGAAGTGCGACCAAATGTGGAAAACAGAGCCAAAGAGCGGCACATGATATGAGTGACTTTGGGTGACTGATTTTCAACGACCCACTCTCAAGTTGCGAAAGAGCCACTTCCCAATGGACTGGCATATATATAATTGTGTCATTTGGGTTTGTAGCCGAGTGAATCCTCCATGAACCTCTCATGTGTTCTGCCTTTATGCTCGGCTCAAGAATGTGCATATAGAATTGCCTGGCGGTCTGACGGAAGGTGCCGGCGCTCCGCGCTGGGGTACAGTGGCAGACGCAGTCATTTGGGCGTGTCCCCAAATTAGCGCACTGTATACCCAAAATCTATACTGGTTAAGCATCATATTCGCTATTCAATGGCCATGTTGGGGGTAACTAACCTCATTTTCAGGTGAGCCCAAATACAATGGGAGATGCCATCCTACCTTCAAAAAAACCTTGTACGTCCCACCAATTATACTAAAGCAGTTGGGGTTTGTTGACTCCAGAGATTGCATTTTCCGGCCAACTATGTTGAAGAGCACTTCAAAGGGTACAGAACGGAATAAGAACTTGGCATTGTGGCTCGTAGGTGCATCTATCTTCACTCCCAAATTTAGCTTCGAACTCTTATACAGCATATTTATGGCCATATTCAGCAAGGACACGTAGAATAGCTACTGTATATTACTGTGTATAATATTTCAGACCTCATTTTCAGGGCTCCATGCTAATTTTGGGGGGGTGTAGGCCAACAACCACTGAGAGGGCGGACAGATCATGACGGGACACCTTGGTTTCGGCCAAACGCATGGAATGGCTTGCAAGTTTGCTCACGGTCGACCATCAACCTCCTGAAGTCCAAGGACATGAAGTGGGGCAAACCCTGCATCACGGTCAATTCTGCAGGGACAGAGTGTTATGATGTTTGAGCATGAGAAAGCAGAAAGGGATCACTGGATCCACAAGCAAGACCCTTGCAGTTACCTTGAGCAGTGCAGAAGAGCACATGAGGAGAATCCGGGCTGCTGGACTGGGCCCAAAGATCTCCAAGACACAGTGCAAAAAGGACTACTTGGAGGACCATTCCACTTAGTCACTGCATGGTGGATAACCCTGGTGAGGAAGTCCTCAAACCGAAGTTGTCACAGTTATAGCACTTTATAAGCAAGGTTATGGCCCCAGATAGTAGCCAGCTACAATCGTTGAGATGATCCTCCAAGCATTCCACTGCGCACGTAGGTGGCCCGTCACAGCGATGCCGTTGGCAAGATTGTTGAAATTCGGGAGCCAACCATCAATCATGATAGCTAGGAGTAAGGTAGATGTTTATAGGTGATCCTTGAAGAAGTCATGTGATTTTGACATCAGATGTCAATTTGAAAAGTTGAGATCTTGCAACTGCAGACCTCCCCTCCTCTCAGTTTAGTCTATATTAGGTTGACGGACATACACTTAGAACATCTATATGGTCTCCCCTTGGATGTTCTTAGTGTATATGTTGGGTAATGTTGGGTATGTTTTTCACCTGATGTTCTAAGTGTGTCCGCTGTGAAGGCTTGAAATTAGTTGTCCAAAGTATGTTCTAAGTGTATGTCGGTCGATATAAGCTAGTTGGTTTGATCCTCATGTATCCCTAATCACACCTATGTCTTTAAGGTTGAAATTTCCCAGGTGCTTTGATGCAAGAAATTCACGCAGAAATACCTCGATCCCATTTGAGACAAGAATATCTCATTATATCGAACTATATTCGACTATATTCGACTACATCCCATTATTCCATTATTTTAAAGTATCATTTGATATCATTATATTCCATAATCTATTCTGCTATATTACCAGAACATGGTTGGTTTCATTCGCATCTATTCCCATGTTGTCCCGGCACCCAACTCCTCCCCTGACTATCCAGGCCATCTACAAGCGCCGCCGTCGGGAGATCGACCGGGCGGCGATGAGCGACCAATGGATGTTCATCGCCACGGAGCCGGTGCCAATGTGGCCTGCTTTTCCTCCGGCAACCGTGCCATGACTTTTTTCGCATGACTTGCCGAGCTAGGTGTCCATCGGGCAAAAATCGGGAATCGACTGGGAATCTGTTTTCAACTGTTCTTTGACCGGAAGCAAGTCCAAGACTGATGGTAAATGATTTCAATACTGGAAAATACTGGTTGATGGTTTCAAACATTCCTTATTTCAACCCTAGTTGGGATGATAATCCCAAGTGACACACACATGTTTCAGGGGGTGACACCACCAACCAGTTGCTGATTATATCCTCATTATATTTTCATCGTACCGCCATTGTTGCTTTAATCCGAATTTTCCGTGATAAAATTAAATCCCCAATTTACTTGGCGGAATGATGATCTGGCATGTTTTTCCATGTTGGGTGGAACCATTGTAGCCTTGACTCTTCAGCACGTTGCCAAAAAAAAACATGGCCCCTATCCATATCATGGTCTATGATTTTGCCTGTGACCTTGCTGAAAAGTCCAAATTTGATGCTTGATTTCATCATATTCTAATTGAAAGTGCCATAGTATGTCCATGTATGTCCTGTCTTCAGACATCCCCCTGCGGTCTCCCATGAGTTTTCAACTGTGGAGCCCAAGCCGTGCTAAATCACCACAATTGCAGTTCAGTGGTCTGTATATGTACATGTGTGTGTATGTATGTATTTGTGATGTTTTTTTCTCCGCATGTTAGGTAGATAGACTTATAGATAGATGGATAGACAGATAGATAGATAGATCGATAGATCGATAGATCGATAGATCGATAGATGAATAAGTAGATAAGTAGATAAGTAGATAAGTAGATATGTAGATAAGTAGATAAGTAGATATGTAGATAAGTAGATAAGTAGATAGATAGATGGATGGACGTGGATGTGGATATGGAGATGGATATGGAGATGAATATGGAAATAGATATGGAAATGGATATGGAAATGGATTTGTAGACGCAGATGGACATGAATATCGATATAGATATGGATATATGGATGGATATATGGATGGACTAAATCCACATACGTTTTCGGACAGAGATGATTTACATGTGACACATACGTTTTTTCGCTGCAGTTCCCAGGCAAAAGGCCAAGAGCTCATGGGACAGCCTGATCCGAGCTGGCATCAATGGCTGGCTCCGTTGGACAATGCAGCTTGGGACAGATGACTCAGGTGGTTTCATCAGTGATGACTGGGTAACTTAACCACCCGTAAAAAAGTGGAGATCAGTTTGATAAATGATGGTTACTTGATGGTTGTTGGTTATTTTCTGGCGGTGATATTGCGTGGTTTATTGGGGGAACAACTCAAGAATAGGAATGCCTCTGAAGCCGCCCGTGCGTAAAATAGGTGGGGAGGTATTTTGCATTGCACGCATGGAAAACGGGATGGGAGACTTTGGGACTGCCTGCCATAAGCAGCACCCTGTTGAAGTTTCAATTAGCCAGCATGATGTGGGTTCCTGTAACATTGGTGTGGAAAGTTCATGAGTATGTGGTTGCCAGAAGTAGGGAAACAGACAAACCAGCTATAAATGAGAAAACGATTTATGTACTACATACATATGTATAATATATGTATACATAGCGTGTTATTGATATGTTTTGGGTAATTTGAGACTAGCCATGTCTGCCTCCCATTCCAAGATTCCAAGCCCACGTGGCACCGAGGTATGGATTCCCTCCTACATCGCTTATGGCCTAGTCGATACCGTGGCCCCTTTGTATGGAGTGATGGCTCCTAAGGGGAGCCTTGGACAAGAATATTCAATTCCACGTGGCTGTGCATGTTTGAATGATTTTCTGCAGGGGTTGATTATTTATGGTGATTCAACCGTACTTGAGATGATTGGTTTGACATGATCAATAGTCTTGAGATGGGTTTTAAATCATCAACCACTTTCGGTTCTCCCTCCGACTTCTGCGGAATGAGGATCCTGAATTTTGGGATGGACACAGTAGCAAAGGCATCATTTGCAGGGACGGCTTTTCGAATGTCATGCGGAATCATTCCCAGGTGCTGTAGCCACTTAAGGGGGAATCATCATTGCAGCTGCTATTGCAACTAATTAGCAATGATTAAAACATGTTGGAGATCGTGGGAGTATGTGCAGCAGTCAGTTTCAATGGTTTGAGCCTTGTTTGAGCCCTGTGAAGGCTGGAGGCCCCCTACCTGAAGGCTCAAAGCTTAGGTTTTCCAAATGGGGGTTTCCTTTGGTAATCCGGCATGGTACAACTGCAAGAAACACAGCTTTGATAGGAAAACCATGTGCAAATTACTATGCATGGGCCAATTGTCTGTGACACCAGGAGGTGCCGGGAAAGATGACTGGACCCCCTGCTACATCGGGGCAGGTTCCAAGAGTGGGGCTGCCAAACAAGGAAACCATGGCTTTTAGAGCCCTCTATACCATTTGTCGGGTGATCATCGCGCTTATCAAAAATTGTGCTTCTTGAGAGAGGTATCCGACGACGGCATGTTGGGATGACCCCCTTAATCCAATAGCTCTGCTGCGCACGTCGCTGTTGTCGGTATATCATGGGAAGCCCTTCCCCCCCAACATCAAGTGATGTCAAAAAGCAGCCAGCCCAAACCCTGATGAAATGTGCTGGATCTGTTTGGGGATAGTGCAACCACGGGAAAGAGATCACCATCCCCAACCAACATATACACCGAAAATACCTTCTATTTAGGGGAAAATTGTCTTCCAACCACCCTATTCGGCAGGCCCTATCTTGGTTGGCAGGATGGAAATCCATGTCGTTCCCGGTAATCAGACATGGCTTGCTGGAACATCCACGATTTAAAGGTGTTTATAGATGATGTTCCCATTGAAACCTCAAATTAAGAGGATTTCCTATTGCCACGGTTGATTTTTGAGCCGCTTAAGTAAATCTGCCAATTGTGGTTGGATGACCCACGACCACCCTCGTGAAACCGAGGAAAGGTTCCAGCTTCGAGCCTTCTGCGCAGAAGGGAACTCAGAAAGGTGGCAAGGCAAAAAGCGCCACTGCGCCACTTGCGCCCGACGAGTGTCTAGGCAGCAGATGCGCCATGATGAAAAGATGGATTATTGATTATTATGTTTCTACCCGCTGGCTGATGTAGGCTAATTGCTAATGAACAATAGTTAAAATATATTAAGACATATTAACATATAATGAACAATAATTAAGATACTTGTAATTAAATATATATTAAAATGATGCTTGCTTTGGAACATGTTGATGTTTTGGCACCACATTGTCCGGAAATCATCAAAAATATGTGCCAGTTCAACACTCACTGGATCAATCTGGAGCCAGTTGGCTAAACATCCCAATTTGATGGGATTTCCTATATGATGTACCACAATAAAACCACCCTTGTGGTAGGAATTCGATGGTCCCTTGAGTCTCTTGAGGCAAGAATTTCATCAGGAGATGCTTCGAAAGCTGGCCCTGCACCTCGCTGCCCAACCGGATGCGATGCCTGGCCCTGGACCCGCCCCACCTGGCCCTGTGGAGCCGCAACAGGATGAATCGCCCGAACGGGTGAGCCATTTTTGTGACTTGGGTGATGCGGTTTTTGCATGAAATCTTGTGAATATATGGCTAAGTGGTCAATCTATGGCTAATTGAGAGGTTTGGTGACTTGGGTGGTGTGCTCATGGTTTTATTATGTGGCTGTAAGTGAGTATGATTCACTTATATGGCTGATAAGTGGTTGGTATTACATGGCTAAAAAGATCTAGTAGATGATTCGTTGAGACCTGGACCTGGATGGTGGTTTTGCTGGCAAAAGCCATGGTTTTCCCTTCCGTTTTCCGTAACTGAAGTGCTAATCATTGGATCTCATGGTCATATCCTTTTTTAGGTCGGTGACGTTCCCACTTTTTCAGTCTTCAAATCCCAATTTTTTGTACCAACCCAGAACTTAGCCGAGGTGAATGCGCCAACTTCTTCCTCCCTGTGGAGCGTCCGGACGCCACTCCCCGGGACTCACCAAGGAGTTTCTGCGCCACACCAGAGGAGCATGGCATGCCAGTGTGGACGGACCGGCATGCTACCGCGACTCCCGGTGCCAATGGGGCACCTGGCGGCCTTGATGATGAGCAAAGTAATCAGGGCCACTGCGTTTGCGTGCCCAGCTACATTGTGCACGGTGACGGGGTAAAAGTTTCTGCATTTTTTCGGTATGTTGTTTGGGTACGCATTTGATGAACATTGGATTTTTTGTCTCAAATATGATCTATTTGCTACTACTTACTCATATATGGATTTTTCTGGGTAAAGGAAGGTATGATTTTCCCTCCATCTTCCGGTGTGAGGCCTCTTGGAGGCCTGGGAAGGCAAGGCACGACGCTCCAAAGCGGGTGAGCAGAATTTTCACCATGAGATGTTGAAGAAACTGGCCTTGCACTTGGCAGCGCAACCAGGTGTGGCTGGGAAGATCTTCGTGGTGGATGCTGGTGGGATGAAGAAATGGAAACTCTGAACACAGAAAGACCCTGGGATGATCCCAAATCAACCAGCTGCGAGCTTTGTGTTGATGGTTGGGGCATGTTGGGGCTGGAATTCCATCTGGGACTGCAAGAGGAACAAGCACAAAGTAGAGACATAAAAATACACTGCTTACTCAACCCGAAGCATTGTGGACACACAAGCAATATTAACCAATTATCATGAACGATGGAAGTCTACCCTTTTCTCTCCCAAAACGCGAAGGTTTCCAAGTTCCGATTTTGATTGTGTAATTCGTAGGACATCAGCAAAGGGTTTCATTGGCAAGCAGTGATTGGTCATGACAACTTGGGACTCCAATGGTTCCTATAGAATAGGATGTTTTCATCCCAGTTATCATAATATCTTTCAGGTGACGCGGCTCAACCATCAACCTTGCTGGATTGATTGAAGGCACATGCAGGAAATATGCGGGTTTTTGCCATCAGCATTCGACAACTATAAACAATGGGTGTGCTTTTGTACTCCATTTTTCGCTGTATGCAAATTCCTTGTGACAACCAATAGTTCCCCGAATTGGTTTCATGGTAAAGTGTTCATCCCGCGGCTACATGGGCGAGGGGAAAGGCCAATCTATCTCAATTTATCTCATGCAATGAGAAAATTCGCATAAGTAAACAATGTTTGAATTTATCAATGTTCCAATTTGTATCATGTATATCAAATTTACCCACATCATATATACATTCTGAAAGTAGGGTGCCCCCTAAATCTGCTGGTTTGTCATCATCATTGGTCTCCTGAAAATATGGCTTTCCAGGCGAGCCAACGGCTCAGATGCCTCAGATGCCACAGGTGCAGCAGGTCGGGTGCTGATTAAGCTTGGTGGCTGGTTGGTTGGTGGGCTACTTTTTCCAGCTGATGGGGAAATTGATGGTGTTAATTGGTTATATAAATTGTAAATTATGGTAAATTGAGTTGGAAAATTGAGTTGGACAATGATGGAAGATGACCTTGCCGGCTATTTTCTTGGGGTGAAGGGATCCACTAGCCGTGTTCGGAGAACTCCCTTCTGGCAGTGAGTTGGTGGTTGTGAGTCGTGGGGTGTAAACCACCCCACAGGGAGCATCGCAAAAACGGGAACCACTTGTAGCAACTACATTAACTACATGCAACATGCTAGAACTTGTTAGAACTTGAAAGCATCTTCTTTTCAGTTCACAAAGTCCCAAGACTTGGGCAACTCATCGATACAGATGATCCACCAGTGAGTCTTATAGAAATTCAACATGGAACCCATGAAAGGCTTTTTTTGGTGTGCATGTTGGGACGCACAGTAATATACAGTTGCCTGGTGGTTTCAAGTATTCTGGGCCAGCCCCTCAAATTTATCAAACTGTTCGGGTACCCAAGGTTCACCGTTAACATGCCAGGTAAACCTTGGCTTGGGAAGTTGCTTATTTTGCTTGCCGCACATGGCAAATCGACTCTTCATGGTATCCACGGATAGCCCCATGCTATTGATGCGTAAATCAAAATTGCTCATGCCTGTATATATTAGCTCCCCATATTAGTTTGCCAAGGTTCCCTCACCATTCTCTAAAGTTGAATAACTTTTTGGTTCCTTATACAAATCCCACTGTTTGATGCTAAAATCACGTTGAATCACCATTCTTATTTGTCAAATCCCAATCTTTGATGGTTGAGTGATGTTGAATGACCATTTTCCAGGGTCGAATCCCCATTCTTGTTCCTACAATCCCAATGTTACCAATGTTTGATGGTAAAATCACCACTTTCCAAGGTCGAATCACCATTTTTGCCCCTTAAATCCCAGTGTTTGTTGCCTCTTTGAGGTCTACATGCCCGTGGCCCCACAACCGGGGCCCCCAGTGCAACCAGTGCCTGTCTTTGCGCCACACGCGCCTCCGGTGCAGCGCTCTCCGGCCGCGCCGCGCATGGGACTGTTCCATGACCATCGGCCCCAGGATCCTGGGCGAAGCGGGCGAAGGGGTTACCGGGCTTTGGGTGTGCTTGGGGTGATTTCTTATAGACCCAAAACAATTAAGAGAATGGGAATATACCCTCTGGTTATTTAACATAGCCATGGAATAGCTGGCTAATTTTGGATGATTTTCCCAGCTAGAAACCTCCATTTATAGGGGATTTTCTATGGCTATGTTAAATAACCAGATGGGAATGTAATGCGATGATCAAATATGATCAACAATTGTGATTCAATAGATGCGGTCTATCGGTCTATCCATAATATCATCCCAGCAGTGGTACAATGGGATGTAATGGGGGATCTAATGGGCATACAATTGGGATTGTAGCTCTGTTCCAGCTGCTGAAATCGCAGGAGGAGTTCCACCGCCAGATGCTGCAGAAGCTAGCGCTGCATCTGGCTGCGCAGCCGGATTCGCCCACGGGGCATGGTGAGGCGCCGGGACGACTGAATCACAAGGCAATTTAGGGAGTTAACCAACTAATATATTGGGGATATGATATAATGGAGATATAACATGGAGGTATTATTGGGATATTATTGAACATTTGTAGGGAATCTGGAGATACAATGAGGAGTTAATGGGATATTGTTGGGATATAATGAGATAACTGGACTTAACCAACGAATCCGGAGATACAATGGGATAGTCGGATATTGGAATGTATATAAACCAACCATAGCCAATTGTGGGTATGCCTGCAAATAGCAATATTAATGAAGAAAGTGATGGGACACAGTCAAATTTGTAAATCGTCAGGCGCGCCCAGATGATTGTTTTTTTTCCCCATTGGTTGGCTGATGGAAGAAGCCAGTCATCCTAATAAAGCGGTCAATAGGTCAACGAGAATAAATGGTACACCAAACTGGCCGCCCTTTTGATCCCCTAAAGACAATACCCTCTGGTAAACTAACATAACTATGGAAAATCACAATGTTTTCTTGGAAAATCCGCTAAAAAGGGCCATTTTCTATAGCTATGTTAAATTACCAGAGGGTATTTGGCTGGATTAAATTGGCTGGTGGCTTACTGCGGGTTCAAGTAAAACACATTGGGATTTCATGAACGAACATAACGGATTTCAACCGTCAAAATGCGGATTTCATAGAGTCATTCAAGCAACAAAAAAAAACGATTTCACTACTCAAGCGCTATATTTTAGCAACACACATTTGGATTTAACCAGTAAGCATGGGGATTTGATCAACAAAGCCGGGATTTATCGGCTCAGAATGCCTAGCTCACTGTTCACCAACAAAAAGTTGATTTAACCATTGAAAGTGGAACTAAGCGGGATTGAAACATGAGAACTGAGGAAAAGTTGTATCATGTTATATCCCATTGTCCCATTAAAAGTTCTGAGTGATTCCTGACTACATGGTCCAGGCTGGCTTATGCTTCTTATTGGCTATGGAATACTACTCTTATGGATAGCTGCCCGTTGCCAGGCGAAAAGTAGCGCCCACAGCCACCCAGATCAGGCGGGTTTCAGGGGTCAACAGAACTGCTGGTCCTGAAGACCCGGAATCTGCTTGGAATCTATTGATCTATTGCACGTTTGCGCGTAAGGTCTCAAGCCTGAGCGTCGCACCCATGTTGTTGGACATTAAAACTATTTATTAAGGTTCTGTTAGGTTTTACGTGATTGCTTGCACATTGCAGAATTTCATCTATATTCATTCCCCAATTTTGATCGTTGAGTTTTCCATTTCCGTGGTGCTTTCTGCTGATTCCCACCCTGTCTACCAGCCAGGCTCAAGCGGCGGATCTGGCAGCCCCCGTGCAGCTGGAAATTGAGCCCCGGATCAACCAGGCGGCTAAGGCGGCTGAGCAGGTTGGGGAAGCACCTTGGTTTGGAGAAAGTGGTGGAGGGATTGACTGGGGAATTCCCGTGGACCGTTCACCTAATATTTGTGACGCCCACCATAAGTGGGCCCTCAATTTATGAAGAAGATCATAATAGATTCAAGGCTCAACTGGTGTTTCTAGGGTGGTATTCAATATTAGGGCATTTAGGGAGGAGGAATGTGCCATTTGCAGGTTCGGTTGCCAATGATTATACTTCCAAATAAGGATTTAACCACTTGAGATGGTGATTTAAAGGGAATGAACCGCCTAAAGATTGTGATTTAAAGGGGTTTAACCACATAAACATGGCGATTCGAGTCATTAAAGATATCTGAAGAAGCAAACTCTAGGCCCCTGATGCTGCCCCTGTTTTCTGGCCACTGATTCAGTCTTGAAAGTTGATAGTTTGTCAATGGATTCATCTTTGGCACGTATCACCTGGGTTTGCTTAAGGTGATTGTATATGTTCGTGATACGCTAATCTATGGGGAATCCATGGGGAATATTTTTGACTTCTTGGGTTACTGTAAGCAAATCCAAGATCAATGAATGATTTTTGTGCGGGACGATTTGGAGGGCTGCAATTGGAATGTGAATCGGGAACATTGTAAAGTCACTAGCCACCAACCCCCATCCTTGCTGGTTGGCACCGGGAATCACAACATGTTTCTTTTTGCGCCATCATGATGGGGTGGACTTTTTAAGAAATGAGTCGTTCTGTTGGTGGCGGCTATCTTGAATTAGCAACGCGGGGAGTGAACAAGAGAGGCTTTTGAGGGGCAACTCGAGGGCTAAGATCAGAGTATTGCTACCAGAAGGGCATATTGTTTGCATATGTAACACCCGCCAAAAAAAATGAATAATTACTAAATACTTGACTTTTCTATCTTTTGGTTCTTCCATGACATCAGATATCAGAGACATCTCTGGTGAATGCCACTCCTTGGCGCATTCATTTACATTTCTTCCAAAGTCAACGTGCCATACCATCTAATATGCCACGCCATCCAATACTACATCCCACAGTTTCCTTTGTCAGATCATCTTCCAAATAAGTCCAAAACATGTGTTGGGATTCCATATGAAGCCATGTATATAATTGTTATCTTTTCTGGCTGGTTTCAAAGGTTATTAAGCATGTCTTTTCCATCATACTCGTACCTGGGATGAGACCCAGTAGCTGAGATGGGTTTGTCTGAAAATAGGACACCCAGGGTATCCCAACATTTTGTGATGTGTCATCATCATGATCATCGTTTTCCCCATGAACATTGCCACTTTAGGTACTTCCCATTTAACTCAGACCGGGAGTTTTTGCAAAAACCACAAAGCAGTTCTTGGCCACAACAGCTTTCTGAGGATAAGGCTCACTGCGACAGCTTGATGGAAGACTTAGAAGTGGCCGAACGCAGGTAGGTGCTGTCCTTTCTGATCCGGGTCGGATCTCCAAAAGTCCAAACGATTTCAACTAATTATGGGTCAATCTCGGTGATGTCTTGGACGTGTTGTATTGATTCTACCTAATATCGGTGTGCCCACTTTTGACCAAAAAACTTCAAACGTGTGTGGTGAACCCATGTAAGCCCTAGAACTAAGGAAGCTGGGCATCGGTTGCATTTAAGCCTCACACACCTTGGGTTCATAATTGGCTTGACCACAGGGTCAGTGGCCATCGTTTCTCTGAGTTCAAACTCCATCACTGGCTGGGTGTTTTAACCTCGAGTCCATAGGGACACATGAGATGATGACTCCCACTGACAACCCAAACCCGCCCAAAGCTGGTTGAGCCTTTGCGACTGACTAGTGCGGACACATGCAATTTGATCCATGGTAAGAAGTTGGATGATATGGTCATATTTTGTTGGGCGGGCATCAATCCATAAAGAGAAGGTCAATCAATCATGAATAAAATTCCCAGTGATGGTGGAATGACCCAGACCCCCCCCCCGCCCCCCGCCAAAACAAAAGAAACAACCATCTTTGACGATGGCACATCTAGTTCTGTGGACTTGGATGATCTCTGCCCATATGACTGAGGGCGACGTGTGTGTCCGTGTGTCTGTGTGTGTGTGTGTTCCTCTCGTGTTTAGCTGTGGATGGATCAAGGGTCAACAACCCCACCTTCTGCAAGTAAAGTTGTAAAATTCGCACGTTTGAGAGGTGAATTTCCAGCAACATGAACCTGAGTGCGCAATCAATCAACAAAGGTCTGAAAAAAGGTGTCGGAATGTTGCCTGCCATCAACCGATCCCTTTTTGGAATGATGATTGCTAATTGCGAATACGAATATGAGCATCTTGGGATGAGTTGAAATGTGTTGAGGCTTTATGCACCCTGGATTACAACTACATGTTTAGTATGTTTTGGAGTTTTTCCTATCTCACGCAAACATGTTTACTTTTAGGGGTGAACAAACCGCTTTTTTTATAGTCTTAATGATCTTCACTCTTTTGCCGCCATGGTGTTTCAACAGTTTCATCTCATACCCAGCCGGTTGGAGCCAGGTCGGAGGTGGTCAGCTGGGTGTTGTCCTCCAATGTGCTGTCCCTCTCCCTGACGCAGTTCGGATCTCGCGTGGTGTTTCTCGGTGTCAGCGCCGTCCCTGTGGAGACTCAAGTTTGGTGGGCTGGAAAAATGCTGGCTCTATGAAATTTGATTTAGATATATACCTCGAGTATGTATATGTTGGTATATCTATTTATTAAACATATATATATATAATATATATATAACATATATATATATATATAACATATATATATACAAAATATGTACATATAATAATATTTATATATAATATGTAAAATTCTGTAAAATATATATATATATATATATATATTATATATATATACATGTGTATGCGTGTTTGTGTATGTGTGTGTGTGTGTTTGCTTACATATGAATAGACGCAGTGCTTGATTTGTGTAAATTGTTGTTTAAATCATGCTGTGTTCACACGAGTTTTTTCATACAATGGCAGCGCCCGAGATTCCAAGCCATTAAATTGATAGAGACAGAGGGAGAGAGAAAGATTGTTTGAAGATGCTTTTTGTAACCCCCATGAATTATATACAGAGATATCTACAATACAACCGATTGTTGTGAACCAATGTGGCGACCTCTGGGCTAGCTGCTTGGAACCAGCCATCCTGCAGGCAAAAAGCCATCGCCAGTGCCTCGGATGTGCGAGACCGGGAAAAGTTTGCGGAAGAGTTGCTGCAACACGCCATGGATCTCTACGTGTCCCCCCATGGCCCCTCGGTGTATGGCCGCAGTTGTTGTCTCCGTTGATGGAACCTGGTTGATAGTCTCCTCATGCCACGGTCGAACATATGAGGCCAATAGAAGATAGATGGATGTGGCCCGCAAGAAAAAACATCAGGTGTGCGGGCACCCTCTCCTTCTGCTGATATCTAGGATGGGCAGGGGTCAGTTCACCTTGGTCTTGTTTTGCCGCGCAACTGGAGGTCCCATCCCCAGGGTTTCTCGATTAAAACGGAACAGTCATTGGATTGGTTGAAGGGAAAATCGACACCGGATTTTCCATGGATTTTCCCATGGATTTTCCCATGAAAATATAGGGCTTTCCGATGGTTTCCTGTAAATTTTCCCATGAACCAATCCATTTAAACAGTCTGTGGATGATGGGTCCAGACACTGAGGGAACCACGTCTTGGCCAAGCTGATTGAAGTTCTGCCCTCCACACGCCTCGTGTGCATCGCGGAGCTTCGGCTGCAGGATGCTACGGCTACTTGTGAAGCTGCATTCCCAAACGCGTCCAGATGGTCTGGACATTTGTTTTGTTGTTGCAGGTCATCTAAGATCAATATCAATCTGCTTTTCCGATGAGATCTGGAAGATCGTCCTCAGTATCTAAGTTACAGCTATAGATTTGCTGTCGACAGAGTCTTTGGTTGAATGCAGACTATGCCGGGGCAATATATTTTATTTACATGGTGCATATGGGTTTTTCATCACCAATCAGCCAAGCCAAGCTCTTGCACTTAGGAAAAGATGCGTGGCCAAGCCACAGTGGTTGCCAGACGCTTGGCTGAGCTGGGTTTCAGACGGCTGAAATGAGATGTTTTTTTCCATTTCACGCATGTTTGGTTCATATCATGTGGGAATGTCCCCAGAAAAAAATAGAGTATTTCGGAGTGTTCTTTGTCCAAACTCCATGGAGTACCAAGAAAAATTGCAGTGATACCACTTGGATTCGGAGATGCCGGGATAGTTGGCAGTCATTCTTTCTACTTCATTCCATCAGTTCTGGAAGGCTGGTGAGAACTATGAACCCATTGGAAACAGTAGGATGTCGCGCTGAATAGCTCATCAACAACATGTTTTTCGCAAACTTCACCTTGTTGCGCTATTGGGTTCTTGGCTGTAGAGCCCATGGACTATTGGGGCTTCACACAAACACGACACCTATGCTAAATTTGTCAAAAGAATGATTTTCCCGCTCATGGCCAATGCCCTAGAAATCCCTAGAAGCACCATCTAGCAACTACAGTTTTGTTTTGGTATGTTTTGGTATTGTTTCGCGTGGTTTTTCCCAGCACCCAGGTGACATTCCCAAAAAAATCCACGTCTCATTGCCACCTGATTTGCTTCAGATGGTGCACTGGTGTGGCTTTGTCTCAAAATAGGGTCCCCCAGAAATTTTAATTCGAACCTAGTCTAGTTTACCCATAAATGAGGTAAACTCATGTACAATCCCACAGTTCTCAGTGAATCACACGGATGTGGGTAAAACAATAATAAACCACCCATTTGGGAATAGGATATACCACCTATTTGTGGTGATTTAGGGGATGGTTTATTATTGTTTTACCAACATTATTTGAAACGGCCATGTTGGTTGATTTTCAATTATCCTCCATATTCAGACACTGTGATATCCAGATCTATCCAGGACATCAATTCGGAAGCCGTATCCTCGAGCGCCTCATGGAACACTGCAGTGAGGCACTGTGGACATTTGTTGGCTTAAATTCGTCTGGCGTTTAGAACATGTCCAAAAAATAGAATATGAATCGATGGGTAGTTGGCGGCTAGAATTGGTTACTAAAACCTCCAACACACACAGTTTAGTGTTTTTTTTTTCAATATCATTCACATTCAAGATCCCTGTTTCGAAAAGGAAGAATTCCAGGGAGCACACATGTAGAGGTCATCCCGTTGACTCAGGATTGAAGGGAAAAACAAAACCTATGGTTTCCCTTAGGACATGATCTACACATGCTGGGTTTGTACAGTTCACAGTGCTATAGTTTGGAGTCCCATCTTCAATGAATCTATGGTTTCTCACATGAAAGCGATTGGAGAACGGGTCATGGAGCGCCGCCTTGGCCTTCTCACCAAGAAAGTCTTGATGCCGATCTGCATCACCTCGGGTTTGAATGGTGATTAAACGTGAACAATGGGGCATTAATGGTGAATTATTAGAATCTATTGGGATTTAATGGGTTTTTATTATACAATCAATGGAATAGAACCATCAAAAATGGAGGTATAATAGTGGAGGTATAAGAGGAGCCCATGGTGATGCATTGGGATAAGTTGTGCTGCAACCACGCTTTGCAACGTCACAACAGAAATTATGGTTTGGATTGGGGGAATCTTCCCCAAAAGGCTGAGTTTTTGAGGTTGATGTGTACTTGGGTGTGATGCCCTCCGGTAAACTAACATAGCTGCTATGTTATGGAACATGGCCCATTTGTTTTCATGGTTTACCTATTCTTTTGATAATTTTCCACAACTATATTTAAGGTTACCGAAGTGCATGTCCCAAATAGGAAGGTATCCATATCCCTTCAATGGCTGCATCAGGAGCAGATGGGCTTTCTCTTAGATGAACTTTTTGATGGCGCAGCAAACCTTGAAGCCCTTGCGCGGCACCCCTTTGCGACCTGGATTTTGCTGTTTTTTTTTTGCTACCAATCTACCAGATATAGCGATTTTGGGTGATTGTTTTTCTGTTGCTTGATAGTCTTCCACCAGAAATATGGAGCGAGTGGTTTTTTGGTTGGATAATCCACCATTGTGCCGACACATGTCTTAAAGGTTGGTTGTTTCTTGAGCCGCCACAGATCTGGAAAATCAAAGCGAATCCAAGGCCAATTTTGTGGTGCAGCACATTTTCGAGCATGGCATGCCAGAAAGGACTCTCGGCTCTCGGCGTCGTAGCATGGATTGTGGGATATTTGAAATGAGACGACTATCATCCCAAAACGGATGGCTTCATACTAAAACTACAATCTCGCAATTTGGTGGGTCAATTGGTACCAGAGTCTTGGCCCATAGTAATTAGCCAGTTCTTCCCAAACAGGCAGTCACCGGTGACGGTCATACTTTGGGGCCATCACTTGGTGCAGGAAATCTCGATGCTTTCAAATGCTCCTGCCCTATGAATCTTGTCAGCAAAGATGGCATGACCTGCTCAGCCAGAATCGGAAAAACCCCTTGGGCCCTTGGAGAGGAGAAAAGAGGAGGTTTCAAGGTTTCGAACAGGTGAGGGGCACAGAACCAAGTGAAATATGTGAAATGAGCATCTGGAATTTTGCCTTTTCCTTGGCTCAGTATGATTCAATGACAGCTTACCCTCTGAATTTGCTCAGTATGATTCAATGACAGCTTACCCTCTGAACCCCTTTGGTAATTTAACATAGCGATGGAATGCTATGGAAATTAACCATTGCTATATAATTAATAGATATTAGTAGCATCTACTAGGTAAATCATCGAACCAATGACTAAATAGGCCATGGTTTCCATAGCAAACTCTTCAATTACCAGGCCGGGTAGTTCTCTGGCCAGAGCGTTGCTTCACCCAGGTCTTACAGCATGCTACCCACAAGACAGCCAGCAACGTTGTGCAGCGGATGCTGGAACATGCCGACGTGAGTAGACACCTGGATTTCCGATTTCCTGAAGTTCGGTAAGATTTTAACATACTTTACCACCCAATAAAACCCCAAGAGATCATGGGGTTAACATATGTTAATATATCTGCTGTGGGTATATACCACATACCTCCGCATCTTATCCAGTTGTTTTTTCTATTTTTCCAGAATACCAACTCCAGATCAACAGTCGATATGGATGAATTGAAGGGGTCATCCCCCCAAAAGTGAATAATGCAGCTATCAAGTGGCGCCCCAAATGGAATGGTTCATAGCGGGTTTACAACCCTCGACACGTCTCTATACTTTTCTGGTGTGGGAAATCCATAATTTACGTCAAGCGCTTTGGTTTTACAATTGTTCGTTTGGATTTGTTGCAATTTTGAAGAGCAAACTTTGGGGAGCAAGTTGCCAAGCTGCAAGTTTCTCTTGTTTTGAGTTGGTGGATGAACCGCTGACCAAAGAATTAAAAATTATCTATGTATTATATATATATATATATTATATATATTGTACACATATTTCTATATATATAAATATATATATATATATACATCTGACTGTCTTACTTTGATTGCTCAAGTCACCATTGTGATACGCTCAATCCCAACTTTCTGGTTGATCATTCTACATGGGTGAGCCCAAAATGGATACCATTTGGCTTTTGAAATCACCATAATCTTGAGGGGTGATGTCTTATTTCTGGTTGCTTCCAAGACCCCGGATTTAGAAACCCTTTTAACCCCTTTCCCCTCGTATTTATTAACCCCCAACTACGGTTTACCATTATGCATCTACCATTCAAGGGGAAATTCAATATTTGGGCGGTGGGACTAATTATGAATCCAACGTCATTTGGCATAGCCCATTTTTTTGATATCTCCTCAGCACTTTGTTGACAGGAATATGTGATTCCACTCAATATTGATTTATCTATCTATAGGTTATGGACCCGTGTTTGTAGGTTATGACTGACTACCATCGATGTCTTTTTTCCGCTGGAGTGTTAGCCTATTTTTCCAGATTATGATTACTATCCCCCGAGCCGACCTAGACCCTGCCAAAAGGGTCCCATATCCCCACTTATATCATCTTATATCTATAAGTAGTTACCCCAACAACGCACCTAATTATATTCCATTACCTCACCAGTTATATTGGGTAAATCGGCATTTTTCATGGTTGAATAACTATTTTTGACGGTGTGATGATGTTTAGTAACTACTCTGTAGCAGATTTGATGGGTGTATCCCAGGCAAACCGAAGCCAAAGCCCTGAAACTCTGCAGGCCAGGCGCTGATTGCAGACGCCTTCTTAGCCGGGGAGGGTGAAGAGTCTCTCGAAACGATTGCGGCCACACGTGTCTTGCCGACCGGACGGGCTGATGGTGATGGACATCTCTGGGTTTTGCAGGTCGTGAATTGAAAAAGAAGTAAAAAGCATCTTCCAAGCCCATCACTCAGACCACCCGCCCATCCAACCCAACCCCAGACGATGGTCCCATCCAGTACAACCATGGTTAGACACACTTGCAACCCCATTTTTTGCATTCAAGCCCCATAGTGACCATGTCAGCTTCTATGTGTTTCTTTTTGCCAGGACAACTCACCCCGCAGATATGTTTGTTGATTTAGTTTCACCCATCCAAGTAGTTTCGATATCACCAACTGAACCATCTCCAAAATCTCCCAAGATTGTATCCAACAAATGCCACATCTAAAAAATCATCAACCAACGCCCCCATCCCCATCACCCATCTCCACCCCCAACGCCCGGCGAGGCTATGGCAGCTTCGTGGTCCACTCTCTGGTGGACAAGCTCCACCCGCGCATCGATGCCGTGAAGGCGCGCGTGAAGGCCGCGCAGCCGCAGCTCTCGGAGTCCAAGTTCAGTGCCCTGGCGGCTTCCGGTGGGGGAAGAGAAGCTGGGATGAGAAAAAGCCATGAAGCATAGGAAAATATGATGATTCATGATGATTCTACCATGAAAAACCATGATTTACCCATGATTTAACTATGCAAAACTGGGGATTGAACATGATTTGACCATCAAACATAGGGATTTAACCAGTATAACTGGTGATATTTGCCCTATAATTGCACCTGTGTTTTCAAGTTGTGCTTGCCAGATCATTTTTTTATGTTGGCACATGTTGACCCGACAAAAACTTCAGATGTCCCGACATACCTCTACCATAAACCCATCCGCTTTGAGCTGAACACATCTTAGGGGAGCTGGCCGACATTATAGTTGGATGTGCTTGGATTCCTTTTTTTTTGGAGCTGATCCAGCTTGGTCAAATGTTCATTCAAATCCATCTCACATGTTTTCTTCTCACGGCCAATACGGGAAACTTGAAACACCTTTCCTGGAGAGTTTTCTGTGTTTTCTTCAGGCTCCAATCCTGCTTCCAGGATCCCAACTCTAGTAGCTGATGATTGATTGATGCGTGTGGTCTTGTTTTGGTTGCGATTCAACAAGATGTCAATAAGCCATCACGGATTGGATCCCCATTGCGAACTCTCCAATACTGTATGTGAACCATTTCGAAAGCTTCTGTGGGGATTCCCAGCCACGGTGTCCCTGAAACATCCTATGGGAGATTTCTAAAGCCAAGACCCCAAACTTCCCTCTTGTGGTTACTATCTCACTTTAACTTTTGTTCGTTATAACTTATATGGCTATACTTTGCCGCTTTCCCTTCCTATGCCATAACGGCAAAACCATACAACCCCCCCATGCCCCATAATTCCTTTTTGGTTGTGCAGTTGTGCCATCGTCCGAGGTCAAAAGAACATTTTGGATTTCTTAGGTGAGGCCTTCTTCGACGACTAACTAGGGACGTCGAAGGCCCAGGCTCCGGTGAGATTCCGACCTAAAGCGACTCTTCCAGCGGCCCGGTGAGCTTTTTGAGCCGGAAATTACAACCGCAGACACCCAGGTCGGCGCCAGAGCAGAAGAACAAGACCCTTGAGGGTTTTACATATATGTATATATATATATGTATATGGGTAAAATTTTGTGTATATATATATAACAATATATATATATTTATAACTATATGTATATAACTATATATATAACTATATTTCTATAACTATATATATATATAACTATATATATATATATAACTATACATATATATATATATATATTTAACTATATATATAACTATATATATCTAACTATATATATATAACTATACATCTATATATATATTTTTAACTATATATATATATAACTATATATATATAACTATATATATATATAACTATATATATAACTATATATATATATATATTTATATAACTATATATATAGCTATATAACTATATACATACATATATATATATATATACATGCACACATATTTGAAAATTACATGCACGGGTTTAGGGTCAAATATGGTGAACCTTAGCAAAAAGAGCGGAGATAGTCATGAGATGTCATGAAACTACAGTGGGATAGTTTCGTTGGAGTAGTAGCTGGGTCAACCTTGGTTGAATCCATGTCTGAAAATTGGGAAGTGACCCTCCAACCATTATGACACATCCATCTGCCATTCATTTGATTGATTTTTCGTCACCATGGTTTTTCTGTGGTATTACATTTGATAAAATGCCATGATACCCTCTGGTAAACTAACATAGCTATGGAAAATCACAATTTTTGATGGGAAAATCCACTATAAATCACCATTTTCAATAGCTATGTTAGTGTACCAGAGGGTATGTGTTTTAAACCCTGGATCCAGAAAAACGCATGAGATTCATCATCCAGGCAGAGAGTCCGCCCTGGGTCGCCCTTGGCGCCCCAAAGGAGTTTGGTTTGCCGCAGCAGTCCTGGCAGGGGCCGCCGGCTGTACAGCACGAGTGGCTTCAACCTTGAGAAGACACAACTCAGCGCTGGCACCCCTGTGATGTGGTGAGGACCCCGCAGGTAGACATCCATGACATCCATAATACAATTGTGGATATATATTGGGGCTGCAGGGTTGCCATGTGGCTGGCCAAACTTTGACTTTTGCACTGCATGAAGAGAAAAGGTGACGCGGCTGATCCTCCCAGAGCTGGGAAGCCCTTCCTTAACCAAACATTCGAGTCCTTGGGATGTTAAACAAAGATAATTTCCATTTGGCGCATGGATGTCCATTGGATTTTCCAATAGTAACTGTCAGATTTTGAATGTAATCATATGTAATCATCTTTTTTGATGGTACTTAGGTGTCTATATATATATATATATGTGTGTGTGTGCTCATACTTAGTGGAAAAAAGTGTATGTCTATATGTAATGCGTATAGATGGTGCCAGCTCAGCTTTTTTCCCCTCAAAGTCTCAGGGGAGCGACGCGTCACACCCGTTTCTCTTGCCGTTCGCGAAAGCAATTTGGCCCAACGATTGGTTCCACACCCACAGTTGGTCAAAGCTTGGTCATTCATACCCGATCATCACTATTGGTTCCACACCCACAGTTGGTCAAAGCTTGGTCATTCATACCCGATCATCACCAAAGTTGGCCACCTGAAACATTTGATAGAATGAGTATATAGCCTATATAGCATTAACTTGGGCACTTCGCTTGATTTCCCCATCAACACTTCATTCTTTGCAGTTTGTTTCGTCAGTGTTTCCCCACAACCATCACCTTGAATTCAGACCCCCAAAGGTATAAAATTCATCCCCACCCAACCATTTACCCCACTCCGAGATTCCTTCACCCACCTGTCCCTTTTACCCCCAACAAACATATGGTTCATCCCTATTCTCGATCCATCACCCTCTGGGTTTGTTTGGAAAACCCACACTTAATGCGATGGTTGATCATATTTTCCACCATCAGGAATTGCAATTGGCAGCAAATCCATTCTTTTCACCAACTGCCCCCCCCCAAAAAAAAACACAGTTGGTTATAGTTCAGCATATTATATATATATATATACATTATATATATATTATATATATATATATTGTACATTATTGTATATGTACGATATATCCCCATATTGGACCAATATATCCGATCGCCAGGGCCAGGGCCAAGTCGGACGTGTGGCTGCAGAAAAAGGAACAAGAGGCTGAAGAGGCCGAAGCTGCACGTCGCCTGGTGGACGGCTGCCACGAGGGCTGGGGGGCGGATGGGGCTGGCTGGGCAACATGTATTGAACATCTGGGGGGAACGTGGTTGGGGTGGAAGAAAAAGACATAAAAACCTGGATGATTTTGTAACTTCTAATTTTAGGAAGAATTGTTTGACTGATGATGTCACTGCATCGTAGCAGAGTTTTTTCAAGACATAGTCATCACAAATCCCCGATTGTGTGGCAGGGCTTACACTTTTCACTTTTCTAGCGGATTGCAGTCATATAAAATCTGCCTCTAAGGGAAGTTTGTTTGCTTTTTTTGCAGGCGCACTTATTGCTAGAGAACATCGCATGACGCAGTGGCAAAGATCGTGCAATCACAAAATCACAAATATGTATGTATATATATATGTATATATATATATATTTATTCACACATATATATATATATACATATCTATATACATATATATATATATACATTTCTATGTACTTACATATATATATATATACATACATATATATATATATGACAGGCACTATCTTCGCATGACAAAGTGTTGGCCGACAAAGCGCAGTGGTTTTTACTATCCGCGGTCAATTTGGTTCGGTGGGATTGTACTACTAATTGAATACATGAGCCAAACAACAAACACACATATAGACAACAATATAAGATGATTATATAAGTGCAACTTCGTGTAAGATTGCCACAACATATTTATATTGTATATTATATATGTGTGTTGATACATGGATATGTTGTTGGTCAAGTTTTGTCAATATTCATTGTTATGTATATATTTATGCACACCTATATATATATATGCATATGTATAGAGATACACGTTGACAAATTCGGGGGAATTGGGGCATCAAAGAGATGCTAGCCTGCCCTTAGATGATCGAGGAACCTCTACGACGCTTAATTTCTACTATGCAGGTTGTACTCCGGAACCATGTTTTAACTAGATCGCGTAAGTAGAGGTATCATATTCATCTCGTCACCCTAATCTTAAATATCCATAGCATCCTCCTATTGAACCCTGGTCTAGTCTTGGAGTTCTTCATTTTAGAGCCCAAAAATCGGGGGTATCTTCCTGGCAGTGCGATGGGCACCAAGGCCTGAAGGCCTTGAAGGCTCAGGCACGAAATCCGCATTGAGAATGGATGATAACTAGGGGTACCCCCATGAAAACCCCCATGTAGGGAAAATTCGCAGGAAACCTGTGGTCTTGTCAGCCTGATAGGTCTGGTTTTTATACCTTCCCTCAAGGCATATCTTAGATGACTTTTTCATGTGATTTGCAGATGCGGAATTACAATTCAAATTATAGGGATTTTCTGTTGCTGACACTTGCGGCCCTCTATGATGCACTATCACTATGTATTATGATCCCTTGTGGGAACCTTTGTCAGCCAAGACATTATAAAGGGATGACACGGTGTTTCGTGCACTGCTCTTAAAGGACATGTGGTAAGCCCAATTATGATAGAATATGATAAAGCATACTTTTGGCAGACACACTCAGATGTATATATAAATATATATAATATATTTAGAGAGAGAGAGAAAGGGAGATGTTCCGAACCTCTTCCAAAGGGAAAGATTAGGGATTGAATTCTCCCTACAACTGGAACGGAGCTGGGAGACTATGAGGAAATGTCCAGCACTTCATTGCTACCCAGTGAGCCAACCTCAGAAGCATCCAACTGCCAGTCAGTTCGCATCAGGAGTCCAAGCAACTCCCCAGACCTACCATCCATCCATCCATCCATCCATCCATCCATCCATCCATCCATCCATCCATCCATCCATCCATCCATCCATCCATCCATCCATCCATTGTTATTTTGTGCGCATAATGTGCACATGATACATTGCATCATGTGTATCATGTATTTGCATCTGCCCTGCATCTACGAATCTTTATGCCAGATAGATACTGTACATTGCCGTTACCATATACTATGTGTATACGTATTATGTGTACAGTAACTATGCCTCATTGTTATCTAGCCAGGAGTGGGACGACGTGCCATCCGGGAAACCTGGGGGAGAAGCTGATGGCTTTAGTCCAGAGTTGGGAGAACCCAGTGGACACGCACGGCGTTTTGAGGGTCGACTGGGTGGGGGTTCGTGTATATAATATTTATATACACATAGAAATAAATAAATAAATACATATATATATATATAAACATATACATATTTGTGTTTATATGTTTTATAAATAGGTCTCTTGTGTTTGTGGAAAATACTGGTAGTACTATTGTGGCTTTCTCTTCTGGATGGCAGGAACTCCAAGTAATTATATATTTATGTAAACCTCGATTAAAGGGCAGGTTGAGAACAAATGTGGTTACTTTCAGATACTTTTAGGCCCAAATGCGAATCTGGAACTTGACTTTGTTGCTGGGTGAGTATCCACCTGACAAGATTGTTGGCTATTGACTCTCATAGTTTCCCAGGGCTTTCCCCATATCAGCCACCTTTTCCCACTTGTTTGTTGCTCCAGAGGGGGTATGCACATTGTATATACATATGCAGAGTAACCCTCAAAAGCTAGAACAGAAAACTTATCACTATTTTGGTGTGATTCTCTTGTTCTTTTTGTGGAGGCGGTGCTATGACCCCTTGTTGAAGGGAGAGAGGGAGGGAAAACATGGCCGACATGTTATGCCAAACTGTCCCCGGCTATGTTCCCTGACGGACGTCATCATAGAGTAGGGACCCTTATGAGGGACTTTGCTGATGGCACTGTAGAGAGAGAGAGAGAGAAACAAAAAAGGTCGCAGTGATTCATGGTTTCAAACTGGTTCCAGCCATGTATATACTAGGAATCATTCAGCCAAATAGGTTTGTTTGAAAATTCGGAGAAAACAGAAAGTCCACTGGTTAATCCTCATTTTTCGATCAACAAAATTGCAATAAATAGGCTAGTTATCATATTATTAGGCGCACCCAAGTATCATATCAAGTTGCTCATATATCATTGAATTGCTCATGATTATCCCGATGATATACCTAGTTGGTGTTGGTTAAACCCCAGCAACCCCCCCATTATTGATTGCACATGTGTATATATATATATACATATATATATATATACATATATATATATACAATAATATACATATATATATATACAGTAATATATATATATACATATGTGATATTGTAACATTAATATCCATCCCATCATATTAGTATCCATCATACCATGAATTTGCCTTGTAGAAAGGTGTCCATCTCACACTTTTGCTGATATGTGGCCAAATGACCAGGTTGGAACCATTGGACGACTTCGAAGAGGAGGATGATCATCGCTGGTGTTTTCATCTTACATGGAGATGGGTTAAAAGGATTAATTTGTTCCAAGGTCTGATTTGGTTTTGAAGCACAAAAAAAAACACTGTGATTTTCCCAATTTTTGGGTGGTTCAAGTTGTTCAATTCTCTGATGTTCCATTTGTTTGAAGGGGATGAACATCCGAATGCCACACCATACACCAAGTACTGAGGTTGTGGGCTCCCCGAAGTTTGTGAACAACTTGCTAATTGTTGAAGTTCGGGCGAGTTTAGTATCCGTTTTGTACTCTTGTTGTTGGGTTGTGTTTATCAAACTTCTATTGATGTGCGCAATTTTCTGGCCTTTTTTGCCGATTTCGCCAAGAATCTTGACCTTGATGACATCTGACTCCGATGATAAACACTAGTTTTCCATATATAATGCATGATTGATACCCCCCGAAGACGTGAATGAAATTTCCTCTGCTTTCCGTCAGCATGTTCGCAGCACAACGAGATCAAGATCGCCAGGCTTTCCCCAGCAGTTCCCTGCGCAACAGGACACTGGGATTTACAGTCCAGTGCTTGAACCTCTCAGTGCCTTAGATGAGCTCAGATGACCGGGGAAACGTTGGATGCTGTTTTGCTTGATAACGTGAGTTGACCTACTAGTACTATTGATTTTATGGGAGGTTCTTGAAATGGGTGATCCCCAAGACCATAGGATTATTCAGGTTTTGATACCAAAATGGTCTGATTTTGGATGATTTGGCGGCACGCCCATTTTTGGAAATCTCCGTGTTCTATTATATCATATTACAAAGACATTAGTAGGTTTCTATTTTAACTATGATATGCTATTATTGTTCCAGTAATTTCCAGTAGTTTTATCTCTGGTGGTTGTTGGCTACACACCCCATGCTCTTGACACATCCTTTGCCACACCTCGCCTTCACCTCCAGGTTCGTGGTAATCCCGAGCTATGTCAAGTATGAAGTATGGATTTTGGGAACAAAAAGCAGGTGTGTTTGTTCTTCTTGTAATGAGGGGGGTACGACTTTAATAGCCAATCACTATTTGGACTAACCCCCCCAATCCAGAGTTGAGATATATTTTGGTGGCTCTAGGACCCAAACAGCCCCTAATTTGGAAAGGTTTTGACCAGTGAAACAAATGTGAGATCAGGATAGATCAGGTGTGAAGCATGAGGTAACCATTCAAAGTAAGGTCTTCCAAAGGGGTTTCCATGTAAACTTCGTTGGTTTCTTCTCAGCTATGTGACTGGCTTTAGCCATGACTGTTGACACGAGGCAAATACCATCCAGAAGACCTGCTGGACCCAGATGAGGACCAGTGGGTGAATGGGAGGGGTTCATGAACTGCTCATAATTTTGTGGCACCCCCAAAACATGATGCCGAAACGTGTTGACAGGATGTTATCTATAATAGATGATGTTTACTTCATATCTCCAAGTTTTCCACTTTTCTATCTCTTTTGGGGGGTTTCTAAAGTTGTGTTCCAGCCATGTTGGATTCTCCCCATGAACCATAGAATGGGGGTGGAACTAATATGAACGAGGCATGGGATTGCTGCGTCCTTACCAATCTCCACTTGCCACGGGACCAGGACCTTCGAGTCTTGCGACAGGCCGGGCATGCACAGATTCAGCATCCAACTCTGTCAAGGCAACAGAAACAAGCAGGCGGATGGGAGTCAACAGCCAGTTGGTGGTTTCAAATTGTTCCAAACACTGTACGTATTTTTGTTGCACTTTTATCCATCCCTACTTTGGATCATCCCAAGTTAATTGATAATTTTGGAGCATCAGTTGGAACCAGACACCAGAGAAGCATCAATCATCTCGATATATCTCAATCCCTCTTTCTTCCCTCCATGCTGGGCATTTCTGGGCCAGATATCTTGGAGGATCTTGAAAAACCATGCGTGGCTGCTCCAACCCATTGATCCATTGTAGGTAAATGATAGCCACAAGGGAGGGAAGTGGTTGAAACGGGTCCGTTTACCTCTCTATCTACACAGTTTCCCCCTTTGCTCAAGGGGAGTGTTGGGATGAACCCCTCAGTTGTTGATGTTTGGATGAGTAAGGGCCTCAGCAATATATGGTGCAGCGTCGGACGGCACCCCCCCCCTGGGTGGATGTGGACGGTCTTTCTGCCCCCCTGTGGTGTGGTGGGGGGTGGGGGGGTATGTTGTCTCTATGATAAATCATGTATGTATGCTATATATGTTGTNGGACGGTCTTTCTGCCCCCCTGTGGTGTGGTGGGGGGTGGGGGGGTATGTTGTCTCTATGATAAATCATGTATGTATGCTATATATGTTGTATTTATATGTATATATATATATACATATATATATATGTGAAAACTGAGATATATACATATATATATAACATATGATGTGTATGATATATACATATGATATGTATGACATATATATATATATATATATATATGATATATCATGACATATATATATATGTATGTATTATACATACATACATGTATGGTCTATAAATAAATGATCTCGTGATATATTGGATATAGATATGTATATATGTATATATATATATATGTGATATATAATATACGTTGGGCGGGGACGGTTGGTGGTACATATGGAGTATACAGATCGTCTTTAGGTAGTATATGGGTAGTTCAAAGGTACGATATATAAGCATGTGTAGTATATCAATGGGAGGTNTCGTCCACAAGGTAGCATATACCTAGTAAATAAAAGGCTGGAACTCAGAAATGCTGCAAATACCTAGTAAATACAAGACTGGAAGTCAGAAATGCTGCAGATGCCAAGTAAATACGAGGCTGGACCTCAGAAATGCTGCAATACGGAGTATATATCAGGCTGGACCTCAGACATGTTGCAAATAGCTTGCCACATAGAACGGGTGGGGATGCTACCAAGCTGTGGCCGGCAACCTGGGNTTGCAAATAGCTTGCCACATAGAACGGGTGGGGATGCTACCAAGCTGTGGCCGGCAACCTGGGACCCCCCCCCCTTGGGGGGGGGGGGGCCAGCAACACTGGACACGGAAGCATATATACATGTACTAATGTACTACGACATGGCGGGAAAATCCAAATCCTCCAGGGGCAAACACATTTACAAGTGAAGGGACGTTCCAAGCTGAGGGGTGTGGCAGAGATCAGGTCCGGAACACCATCATTGAAGCTTTTGGTTCGGATGCCTGCAGGGTTGGGAAGTTGGGAGGATGCCAAAATGGCACTGGGCTGTGAAAGCAAGGCAAAAAATTGCCCGACAGATTGTACAACTATGAATTGAGAGTTGTCGTGTTTGCCATGTTCCGTTTCTATCTACTCCCCCACGCTATCCCTGGGTGAGGGGATATTCCAGATGAATTGTAGCGCCTTTCGCACAATTTTGATGATGAGATCCCATCGAAAATCTTGGGTGAATCCTACCTAGAATGATCAGTGAAACTTAAGATTCAAATATCCCAATTAAGTGCCCATCGGTAATCAAACATGGCTTGCTGGAAAATCCACCATTTGTTTCCGTGATTTTCCCAGCTACAAACATTACAAACCTCCATTTATAGAGGATGTCCCAACCAGCCATGTTTGATGACAGCAAAGGGTAACCACCATTAATCATCATGAATCACCATATTTTATGAACCATTATTCACATTTATTCACTACATTTCACCACTATGAATCGTCGTTAATGATGCAATCATCACCATGTCTACATGGTTTCCATTACCCTCTGGTAAACTAACATAACTATGGAAAATTACCGTGTTTAATGGGAACATCCACAAAGTAAATGGTCATTTTCCATAGTTATGTTAGTTTACTGGGGGGTATTTTCCATTCCACTAGTATTCTATTCATCTGCAGTATGGAGCCCGTGGTCCATCGTCTCGCCTTCCGAAGCCGACGCCCAGGTGGTGCCGTGACCGCCACATCCTCCCAGTCGATTGACCGCAGCCGTCCCTTGACCTCCAGGAAACATAGAAAAAGCGGTGGAAAACCCATGGTTTCCCCAGTGAAATGATGAAAAAATGCACAACTGCAGAATGAAATCTGGTGAAATATTTGGATGAGTTACATTGAATTACTTTATAGGAATATGTAGGTGATTCATGTTTTTTTCCAACCATAAGAATAGGAGAATAACCTTAACTGACTCAAACGGGGTTGTCTGAAAATGATGTACCCCTAAATCCATGGGTCAATCATTAGTTTCTCAAAAAGAATAGCTATAATTGTGGGCGTGCCCCATTTTCAGACAGACCCAAAGAGTCAACATATTAATATGGTGAATGAAGCGCTATCAAAATATGGGGTTGCTTCAACGAACCGAAAGGTAAACCAACCGGTGAAGGGTAGCTTCAACAAACATTAATATGTGGTTCAAGTCCATCAACATAGGGGGATGAACATGCATTGGCAATCAACAATGCTTAAAAAACAATGTCGTAGTGATGTGGTTAGTCGTTAGTTAATTGGGTAGGTGATTAGAGTAGCTTTGTTTTAGTATTTGAATCGTGTGCGACATAGTAACACAACCAGCTGACAACAATTCAGATTGCCTAACATTGGCAATGAGTAAAGCATTCGTCATTTCAGCTCACTGTTAGGGGGTCTATTTGCATCCACGACAAGTTTTCAGTCTGATCTTTGTTTTCAAAACCATTTGGAACAGGCCTATGGCAGCATCATGTAGAAATTGGTCTCTTCTGGCGAGTCCAACAGTAGACCAATTTGGCAAAACAGACAAAAGAATCCTTTCATGTTCCTTTCTGGGGATACTGTAGTGTGTTTCAAAGCAATTCCACATGTGCATCTGTTTAAACAGTTGAAATCCATGGGTTTTTGTGATTGAATCGCTACAAATCACTTCAATCCAAGCTTTATTCCTTCAGTCCCCCGATTTTTGCCTTTTCACCTTCCCCCCCAATCGAGGCGACGACGAGCTGTTGGCGGCGGAGCGGGCCAAGGGCATGGGCTCCGGCGAGGCAGTGAGGGTGATAAGGACAATATGTTCATTGATATTTACTATGTTTTATTACTTTTTATTGTATATCATGGATATGATAATGGTATTGTGGTATTTTTTGCCAGACCATTATAGATGGTTTTTCCAGACCATCAGTATCTTAATTAACATGCGATTATTGTGATCATATAAGAACGGTAATTCTCATCACTATGAAGAGTATACATATAGTTGTATGTAATTTATGGCATTACTTAACATGCAATTACTATTATTATTACCATGATAGATTCATCAATTAGTATCAATTATCAACATATTGTAATTGTGGTAATTAAAATAATTGAAATAAGTATGTAATAGTATAGTAACGGTATGTAACGGTAGAATTATTTGCATACTATGAATGGCACTTTGAAAAATGACAATGGTATGATAATGAATGATAATATGTCCTCAATAAGATTGATTACATAGTATTACTTTTTTTTCTGGAAGATTGTTTATTGAAGAACCATTTTTGGTATTGATATGTATTGATTAAGAATTGCTATGTTCAAGCGGTTACAGCAATGTTGATAGTGGTCACAAGAATGTTGTAAATCTGGAACGTTATGAATGGGGATATGGCAATCACCATCCAAAATGTGGGAAAGTGGTGGTACCATGGGATACGAGAGAATTGAAAGAATGTGGATATCGCCACCATGGTTGATGTTCCTCCCATCAAAATGGTGGCTTAAGCATCTAACATTAGCTGCTCCCAATGGCTGAGTCCTCAAAATCCACACATCCAATACTTGAATCAAGGTTTTGTTCGGGGGGTATGGTAAAATTGTGTGGGAGGTCATGTTGGGGAACCAGTATATTATTGGTTACTGTACCCTCTGGTACCGGTAAACTGTTGCATAACTATGGAAAATCACCATTTCTAATGGGAAAATCCACTATTTCTATGGCCATTTTCAATAGCTATGTTTGTTTACCAGAAGGTAAGTTGAAGAGTACCCAAAAAAAGGTCATGGAAAGGTCACCCGCAGGTGGCTTTCAATGCCGCGGGCAAGGGCGACGACTCGGAGTTCCACGGGGAGGTGTGCGCGATTCTGAACGCCTGTGGCACGAAGAAAAATTAGGTTTTATAGCCATGGAATAGCTGGCTAATTTTGGATGACTTTCCCAGCTAGAAACCTCCATTTATAGAAAGGATTTTCCATGGCTATCTTAAATAACCAGATGGTAAGTTTTACCCTTTGGCAATAGTGGTGGATTTATCGGGTCAAAATGGTGATGGCCCCCGTCTCGCAGCAAAGTGGATGAGGGAAATGTCTCGCAGCGAGTTTGTGCGCTGACACTCCTTGAGAAGGCGATGGAGAGAGAGAGGTTTATAATGTGGGTAAAACAATAATAAACCACCCATTTGGGAATGGTCTATACCACCTATTTATGGTGAAATTGGGGGATGGTTTATTATTGTTTTACCAACATTAATGATGATTAATTGTGATTAATGATGACCTTTTGGTGATCAAACGTGGCTGGCTGGAAAAGTCGCCATTTGTAGATGAATTTCCCAATTAAACCTTCTTTTGGCGATTTTCCAGCCAGCCACGTTTGATTGCCGGACGGTAAATCATTGAATGGATTTAGAGTGGGACATGGATTTCATTTTGTAGGAATACTGTTTATCCTTTTTTTGTAAATACCAGATGTGGGTAATGGAAACACGTGTCGTTTCATAGGGGTCATGGCACCTAAAACTTGAAGGATTGGAAACAGGGAATCACACCCATTGATGGATTGGTGGGTAATAGGCGCCATGGTCAAGTTACTTGTATTGGATTTATTCCTTAATTGGAGGATGGTCATCAGTCCACAGCCACCTCTGTATCCATTGTAAGCAGTCCCATTCATGATGGTTGGATGGCCACAACCGATATAAGCCGAAAGCAACGTACGATACCGACCCAGTCCCGCAGCCCTCCATGGTCCTCCACTCTGCAGGTGATGCTGGACAAGAAGCGCTACGAATGGGAGGACAAGTACAAGCCCCGACACCTGGACGTCTCGCGGATGGTTGGGTGTTGTTCCTTCTTTAAAGATAGGTTGGTAGGTTGGTGAAACCAAACAAAATGTGGGGAAATCAATCGAAGACCCAACTGGGAAAGAGTGTAAAGTCAAAATTTGGACATCAGTTTTTTGTGGTTGAAGGGGGGCCTCAATGAGTCAAGCAACGCCAAGGAAAGCCGCGGTTCTTCAACCGTGTGAAGACGGGATTTGAATGGAACAAGTACAACCAGACACATTACGATCATGACAATCCACCACCCAAGATCGTGCAAGGCATGGAGGGGGATGGTTGCTTGTTGTGGGGATCGTATTGAGATTGTGCTTTGAAGGATCAACAGTCCGAATGTACTCGATTATAGTCATCCTGATGTAGATAGTACAATTCCAAAAATATCTGCCAATTTTAGTGATGATTTTGAAATATCAAAAGTCTATCCATGTTAAATCTACTCCTGGATGACTATTCCTACATCATATATTCTATATGGATCATTTATTGTTTTAGTTCCATGGGCTGGATGTTCATCATACCTCAAGGCATTGCTGGAATTGAGACGACTTGCTTCGTTCTTGTTGCTGGTGTTGATTTCCATCCGTAAACATGCGGATTCAACTGACAAAGCCAAACAGAAACAGCTGGTTGGCAACCAAGGGTGGGTACTTGGTCCTGAAATTCAAGTTAATGATTTGGGTATGGGATGATAATCCCATTGAACTGTCATTCGTTTGAAATCAGTTCTCCAAGCCTTAGCCATCACAGCGGTTCATCCCATCCTTCGGATCCATTTTTGGCATTTAAGCAACAATAGTGGCATGTTCAATGGGATTTACCCATGTACGGGATAATAGTGGGAGCAATCGAAAACTACCATGTGAATAGATGTTAATAGGTGAATCATACTATAAAAGGACCGCCTTACCATAGCTGTGGTAAATGACCTGAATTTACCGGATGTTGCTATGAACAAAAGTTTGTTGACATGCACCCAGTCTTCCCATTCTGCGTGCTACGTTGTAGCTACATGAATTCATGATGGATGCATATATCATATTCACTTGCACAGTGGCACACACACACATATTTATATATATATATATATCTATACATAATATATATTTAACATGTGTTTGAACATATGTGATGAGTAACTACGTAATTAATTAATCTTGATTATTTGATCGGTTAGCTAATTGATTCGCCAAGAGATCACGGATCAAGTAAGTGGATGCCAATATATGCCACGTCCTGCAGGCTACAAGTTCAACATTTTCTACCCCGACCTGATCGACAAGGCAAAGGCTCCCACCTACCACGTGGAGAAATCCGACACGGCTGACACCGTCAGGGAACCCGAGGATTCCCACTCGGGCCGTTGATAATGTGGTTGCCATGACAAATCAGCATGTGTTCTATCGGGAAATCATGGGAAATCATCGAACTAAATAGGCCATCATAGCTATACCCTCTGGTAAACTAACATAACTATGGAAAATCGCCATTTTTAATGGGAAAATCCACTATAAATACTCTATAAATGGCCGTTTTCAATAGCAAACTGTTAGTTTACCAGAGGGTAAATTACCAGAGGGTAACCCCACATAGTGCCAACTTTGCATAAGTTTGTGAATTTCGTCACACGATCATTCGCAAATATACGACATAAATTACGCGCCGATCACGTTTCACTTTTGCATGAAGGAACATAGTCATGTCGTGATGTCGTGCCGATATTTTCATGATACGCATACTGGCAACATGCCGTGCGGCAACATGCGGCAACCTGGCCAGGCACTATAGAAAGAAATCACCACTTACACGTGTAATGGATGTGTATTTCATGCATTTCGCAAGACAGGGTTTGTCCATTAGTCCATATACTATGGGAGGATTGCCCCAATTAATTGCCACATTTGGATGGAAAATTCGCTCTCAGACCCTTAGATGTCATTTTCCGACAGACTTGTGACAAATGACAAATGATTATCTTAAACGATTACAATTAAATGCCTGAATGCACTTAATGATAGCAATCGCTGTGCCATGATTGCAAGACTTGGTTCAAGGGACATTCTAGAGATAATCTCCATACTTGTGGGGCTTTGTGGAGTAATAAAGTTTCAGTCAATCTATATGTCAGGCTGCCGTTGGGTTGGGTTGTTGTGTACTGGATATAACTTGATACAACACTGGTAATGAGTGTGACCTGCATAAAGTTGGGCTTTAAATCCCAATCAAAACATGGGCAGCCGTTCTGGAACTGCACTTTCGAGGATGGTTTACACATCTTTGGGACCATACAATGTGGGTGTAACTGATATGAACGGGGCACAGGGTTAGCGTGGCAAACCCAGTTTCATAATTCCTCCCCAAAATCACATTTTTTATGGGTTGTACAAACCACGTCCAAATGGTAGGTTTAGTATTTTTGGGTTTACCACCTTAGATCCAAGCGGTTTGGGCTTCTTCACATGGACCCAGGTGTAACCATGACGGATATATCTCTGGTGTTTTTTCAGCCCAGGTGATGCTGCGATTCAGCGCCGGACCACCGTATGAGGCACGGAGATCTGACGATCAGAAACGCGCAGCAGACAAGGAAAGATGCAAAAAGAAAATGAACAAACATGATAAACATCCATGCCAAGTTTGAACATGAAAATCAGCTTCCAACTCCCTTTTTTGGGCTGCCATATATATGCGGACAACTTTGGTCATTGACAACTCCCCACTGTAGAAGTTCGTACCTTCTACTGAAGTTTTCCCGAAGTTTCAGGTTCGTTGAAGCAATGGTTGCCCTTCGGAGACATTTACAAGCCCCTAGTAAAACCCTGATGGCACCTTTCACAACCCAGTTATATAAATCAATTACGGTGTTGTGGAAGCCTCAGAAAGAACAGGACATCATCAGGGACAACATAGTCTTGCAGAGGTGCTTCACATATGGAGATGTGTCAAAACCTATTATTATCCATTTTAATGGGATGAACATCCATTTACCAGCTATTTTGATGTTCACTAGGTACCAGGGTTTTGACTCATAGCCATATCTTTACATGCATTTGTCACTTGCGAGCCACCCTGCAGTGCACACTTTCAGGATGTCGCCTTCAAGATCGTAAACCGCGAGTGGAACCTTTCCCATAAGCCCCTCGGCAGCAAGTTGGCAAAGGTGGGCGAGTCATCATGGAACGCATGAGGGGTAGTTCTCCCTGGAAAATATTTTGCTTAACCCCTAACACGGCGTGCTTGGAATATGGTTTCAATATGTTTAATGATTATGCCCTAGCTTGGTTTTGGGTTCCCATAGTGTAGTGGCATAGATGCCAGGGAGTCCGAACGAGAAGTTATCAAGTTCAACTCATATTAATCAACTCATGTTAACACTAGGTTTTTAATAAAATCCTGCCATGAAATTACTTGAGGGTGCAGATTGTGTAAATACTCCGAATGGCTGCGACCCACTCAAACCAGCCCAAAGTGACGTCAGGTTCGGCTTCCGCGTGGTCTTTGACCGTGGGGTTCTGCAGTTGTACTTCAACGTGAAGCGTTGGCGCTACCGACGCTGAGCAGCAGTCGGCCGTGTGGCGTCGCAGAGTCGCAGCGCCCGGATAGAGAGACTGGCAGAGCTGCGGCAGGGAAAACAAAAAGCGGAATGGTGGGCGGGTCAGGGTTAGCCTCTGGTAGCATAGCTGTTGGAAAATCGCAAGTTTAATTTACATATACACTTCAGTAGGTAAATCAGCTATAACCAGATAAAAGATGGGCCATGGTCCGCAGCTACGTTAGTTTTCTGCAGGGTACTGGGTACTTTAAGGATCATCCCAGCTAGTACAGTAATTGTTTAGTGTGTGTGGGCTTATGACCCCTGTGGAACCGGATGAAGAAGTCCAGTCCTCAACCAGCGGGTTTGGGGAGCGTTGTTCTTGCCATGTTTGGGACGATGATCCCTATGACTTTCCATATCAAGGGGATTGAACCGACCATCTAAGCTGTGGGAGGATCACCTGATGGGTTCCACATGAATTTAGTGTCACAACGGTTGGAATCGCCCGGGGTTTCCAACATTGATCAGCAGCGGATGGGCCACACTGTACCGCATGTTTGATGAGCATCCAGAGATCTGGGTAAATCATAGTCATAGCAGACCCCACAAGCCGATCCCACTATAGAGGTTAGGATTACGGGAGTCATCCAATGTTGAGCTGCCCAGATTTCTAAAACTATAGAGATGTGTGAATTCTGTGGAATCATGGGTCCAAACCAGTGATGTTAGTCATTTGCCTCCTTGGAATTCATTGGAATGGCCATTTTGGAGATACCATCTGTTTCAATATCCAAATCCCCAAATTCCACCTGGAAACTGAGGCGGACGCGCTGAAGCAAGACGACGTCAGAGGGGTGCCCCCTCCCTGAGTTCCGGGCGTTGCAGGGAGACAACGGGTGAGCAATGCCCCTTCCCCTGGTGGTTGATGGTTTTATCATTCCTCTGGTAAACTAACATAACTATGGAAAATCACCATGTTTAATGGGAAAGTCAACTATGAATGGCCATGTTCAATAGCTATGTTAGTTTACCGGATGTATATTAATCTGGTATTATAATGTATTATATGTTTCATGAGGTAATGCTGACACGTATGCAATGGAACTGTGGTAAACTGTGTGAATCAGCGAAAAGTTCGGCGGTTCTGGACGGTTGATATCACTCATTGCTCGGAAGATTGGGAATATGTCGGGATGGTTTACCGTTCGGTTTACCACATTATATCGTATTATGCTCCCCTCGATTCATCAAACCAGGCATTGCGACAAAACCCATGGGGATCACCTGCCGCTGTCCTGCTATGTGGTGGTTGGAGCACCTGGAACACCCGACACAATAGCGCAGCCCGTACCGTAGCATACATCAACTAGATGTATAACCAGCTCCACGAGGGGATCTTCCAGTCATGTTTGAGCACTATAGAGGGTATGCTTCAATATACTTTAACATCATAACATCTAGATCCAAATCCATTTTGCTTCAATGATATTGAAGTACACCGAAGCACTTTAACCAAATGATTATTGCAAACCCATTGATCTTCCCGAATCACTGGCCACATCTTTTTCGCATGCGCAGACTTTGGCTCAGATCCCCGGTGGGCGAATCCATGGCGCGGAACTTGTCGCATGACTTGGTGATAATGGGAGCTGTGGCAGTCTTGGTTGGGACCCGTTGGGATTGGTTGGGAACTTTATACCAACAATGGATTGGGAAATCTGTTTGCATATATTTCTATATAAGAAATATCAGAATTTTTAACTTGATGGTGGCTGGAGTTTGTTTTTTCATGTTCAAGCCTATTTGGAATGATGACCCTCCGTTACTAAAACTTCCATACGTACATGACATGACATGACATGACATGACATGACATGAAATCACATTGCATACAGATTGGGGATGTGTGAAGACCACTCATCAGTGATGGTATGTGGGTGAACATGGTGCAATCCCAGTCGAGAGTATCCATCCTGGGCTCATGTTCACCTAGGCTATGACCACATCCAAACACTTGTCTACAGAGAGCTGGCAGGGGCACATCGCTGTACCACAGGTTAAAAGGAACCCCATACTGAGGCATGTATATTGACATATAGTACTTACTCTATACATGCATTTAGAGACATAGAGAAAAGACATGCCCATGTTTTGGCCCATGACCCATTTCTCTCCTGTCCCCTAGAACCATCTGGACCTGTGCGCTCCCAGGCCCCAGCGAAGCGCAAAGGATGTCTCCATCAGTGGCTTTCTGCCGCCTCCGCCGCAGTGGCGTCTCTTTCAGCCCGACAGTCGCTGGCTGAGGATCCAAAGCGCACCCCCAAGTGCCACCAAGACAAAACCAGTGGGGTTTGATTTGATGCTATATTTAATAGGGACATAGACCAACAATCAGGATTGAACATGATGACATCAAAGAATAACGAAGGATTGTCCGGAACCTCAACAGCTTTCTTACTTGATGATGTTTTGTTTTGTGCAGTTTGTCACTCTTCCCAGTGACACCGGTGTAGCCTGTTCCTATTCATGTTGTCAGCCCCAAGACCCTGGCAGCATGAAAAAAAAAGTTCAGCAGGAGTGATTCACGTTGCTCTTTCAAAACCAAAAGTAAACTTTGGTAAAATCACACTTCTCAGGAAATTCTCAAGAGCTTGGAGCTCCCTCCTTACTCGATTCCAACCCCCTCGGCCTGGTGCCCAGGTGAAGTGTTGGTGACCCCCCCGCGGCCTCCAAAGAACGAGGTCTTTGCCACCTGGCTGGTGAGGTAACCTGGGCAGGGGCCATGGTAAAGCCCTGGTTCATGAAGTATGGGGTCATAACATAGGGCTAGTTCAATGATTCTCAAATCAATCATATATCACTCATATTCATTGAGAATTATATGTGGTTTCACCCTCGGATATGTTGGATTCATCAGCGTGGGTTCACAAGTGCTGGTTCAATATTGGTAGCATCTAGCCGCAGTTGAATGGAATTTAAGTGGTATATCGTTACAACTTGCTGCAGTTCAATCTGGTTCCAAGAAGAGACACTGCTGATGGCACTTAACTTCCAGGCACTTCGACCTGCAAAGGCTATGGACGAGACTATCATGCCACAACCTTTGGACATTTGAACTCGCATGGTTGTGATTGAAGCTGAGTGAGCCAAAAAAATGATTAACCAGTGCATCTAAGTTACCCATGTTCAAACAAACCCACATGTCGTTTCAAACAATCCACTGTGCACGACGGGTTTACTCGTTCGACCATTCGTTCCTAAGGTGTTTGGTGAACCTCAACGATTTGGACCCAAACCAATGCCATTGGATGCAGATGAATGGCTTTGCAACCTGGCCCCATGGGCTGGATGTGAAATGGGAATCATTGCCCAACAAAAACGCTGATGAGCGACATGGTTTCTGAGGTTTTCTGTGGCCGGTGGTTTCTCGAATCTACATCTCTCATCTCTCTGTATGCCAAGTATGTCTTGGTGTTTCCATTTAGCTTCACATCAAGATGTTGGCTCCGGCCTCTCCAGTCATGCGGAAATTCTCCAGTGAGGTAACCCAGAAGCAGCAGAGCTCACGAACGAATTGGAGAAGCTGCAGGAAATGCTCCAAAGCGCAAGCCTGGAGCTGCTGGACCGGCCGGGCTATGGCGGCGGGGACGATGGAGGGTGACCTTCCCACTTGAGCCACGTTCTAAACCCGCTTGTGTCAAGGAAGGGGCCCCTTGGGTGTGGCGCAAGCAAAACTCTTGTGAGCATAAGCCAGCGTAAGCTCCGCATAAGACAAGAGATGCGCGCGAGCAAACCTGTGCGCGCGTAAGCAAAGCGTAAGCAGTCGCGTAAGCATTTCCTTATTTGGTGCCGGCATGTAAGACATTTAAAACACAGCTCACTCGGTGCTTTGGAGCCTTGAGGAAGGCTGCCCAGAGTCAGACCGTTTCAAGACTGGGTCTTATACTTCCCAGCCAATCTTGTGGTACCTAGATGTATGCAGTATCCAGCATGCAGCATTTGTCTATTTTCTGAGAATATAGATTGACCACTTATTTTTTATGGGTTCCAGACGTTCCCACCCGTAGTTCTTTCTCTCCACTTGGAGAGGATGGCTTCTGTTCCGACCCTGGTGAAGTCCCAAGTCGCTTGCGCCACTTCAGCAACTTGGCAGGTCCTGTTGCCTGTGGCAACTTAAGAGCAGGAAGTCAATACCCTGCCTTGGTCAGCTTTGGTTGGATTAGGATTCATGGCCATTCATAGCCACTCATTTTGGTCGAGTTCATAGCCAGCTTGAACATGGATTCTGAGATGCACAGATAGGCCACTATGACACTATGAGAACATGGGTTTGATTGAAAATGGGACATTGTGAAGATTGATGATTGATCGTTATTTCTTCACATAAGTATTGCAATTTTTGGGTGTGCACCATTTTTGAGCGACAGCCATATCTATCTCATATATTGATCTTAGAAGAACCGTAGGGTTTATAAATCATACATTCATGACAACCCTTACTTGGAGGATCATCCCACTGAATGTGGTAAACCCAATAATAAACCTATACCATCCTATACCATTTGGGGATGGTTTTTACAACCCATTCCGGTGATTTTGGCCATGGTTTATTCTTGGATTTACGGCATCAGTAACTGGTTAGCAACTGAACGTATAACCCATTTGTAAATTGGATAATCCACTCAGCGGACTTCCTAACCAGGATTACCCTCTGGTAAACTAACATAGCTATTGAAAATCACCATTTCTGATTGATTTTCTCATTAAAAATGGTGATTTTCCATAGGTATGTTAGTTTACCGGAGGGTATTCACCACTCAAGATCTGCGGGATCATCCCCCCGAGGCAACGTCTTGAAGAACCTCTCGGGCCTCTTGCGCTTGTTGCGGCAGCGCGAGGCCAAGGTCTTGCTGCTGCAACAGCTGACAGAGCAAGTGGCGCGCCACTCGGGTTTTCGCAGCTGGATGCTGGCTGGGGCAGTGGCTACTAAACCCCTGTTAGTTGAATTTAGTTGAAAAACACATCAAGATAAATATGGAGATATACATGGATAATACAAGTGATAGATGATGGTTGGCGGGGGGATAAACCATAAAATTCATGGACTTTAAACATGAACAATATGGGATAATATGGGTGATATTTCATTGTTAAAAATACTACTCCATAGGGAATGCACGGAGATGGTCAGACTCTCAGGCCAGATTGATCGGTCCATCCAATTGATGGGGGATCCATATAATTTTGATCCGCATTTTTTGGGTTTAAGGGGGATACAATCCGAGCATGTGGGATTCGATAGGAAATGATAGGAAATCATGGGGAATCGTTAAATACTTGAGAATTGTGCGAATAATTGGTGTTATTTGTGTAGATTAGTTAAGTGGTAAGGGGAATCATCCCCAACCATATGAAAAAAGGTTGGTGAATTTCTGTTGGTTGTCTAGAGATTATCCCAGTATATAGCGAAATCTTCACATGCTATTGGAATATAGCGGGAGGTATGGGAATCATATGGGAATATCATGCACTCCACTTGGATGCATCCATTTGTTGACTATCATGAACTATATAGGTTTAGGCGATGATGTTCCTTCTCAGAGGTGAAATGAAAGTTGTGTGAATAGCATTGGGCATGCGGCATGGGTTAGAATGGATGGTTTCAGATCCTCAAAGTGTCACAGTTGATGCCCCATTGACTCGGCTCATAACTGCCATGGGCTACCAGGCTGAACAATGAATTGGGCAATTCCCAACCAAATCCAAGTTTAGTTTCAACAATAGTTTCCACACAAATAATCATGGATCCGCTTAAATCATCGTTTGTAGACTCAAGACTGGTCGTACATTGGTCCTTGTAGATCAATTGAATGACACATGATTCTTATCTATATATATATATATTGATTGAAGCACACATTAATCATGAATAACTACTGTAAATTACAAAGAAAATCCAAGCAAGAGCCACTGGCAATCAAACATGGCAATGGAAAATCACTGTAAATGGAGGTTTGCATGGGAAAATCATCTATGAATGGTGGATTTTACAGCCAGCCGCATTTTATTACCAGAGGGTACCCTCCGGTAAACGAACACAACTATGGAAAATGACTCAAGTATAGAGGCTCTATACCTAGTAAACATGGTGACTTTTCATGGCAATGTTAGTTTACTGGAGGGTAGTCACTTTAAATTACCTGCAGAATCAATTCAAACCATAGATTCTGATGGTCGCCAGGGCCACCCAAGGCAAACGCGCCTTCGTGGACCAGGTGGAGTCTTCCTTGCCATCGCTGCGGCGGCGTGTGGAGGGAGAAGCTGATGTTAGTGCGGCGGAAAAATGGGAGTTGTTCATGGGACCCAACTTGATATGGGGATGGGTCAAAACCTATTATCCATTTTAATGGGATGAACATCCAGCTATACCATCTATTTTGGGGTGAACAGAAGGTACCAGGGTTTTGACTCATAGCCATATGATTTATGTTTTGTTCAAAAATTGAATATGCAATCACCAAGAATTTGCTGTTTGAATGGGAAAACTGATGAACCAGAGGATTTCGGTGGATTTGCCCATCAATTTTAGAGAAACCCTGGTAATGGAGTCGGAAATGTCATGAATTACCCAATACTAGCATGGTGGGTGGGTGGGTGGGGGCACAAACTTGATCTTTTGTGGATGGGGATAGGCAAATGCCAAGAGATGTCCTTTAAACATGATCAAAATTGGAGGTTCTTTATGATTCCTTGAATGTTTTCGGGCAACCCCAGGGGTTTCAAACGTTCAGCCCTTTCCTGCCGCCGCCAGCGTTATACAGAAACCGTCGTGCCCAACAGTGGCATCGACCCCCCTCTGGCGCCATGACGCGAGTTCTTCCCATGGCCAATCGCTGCAACAAGGATTACACATGGACACTTGCATGCAACACTGGTGGGGGGTTCCTAAAATGGAGGATCCCCAAGTCACCATGGGTTTCAATACGATTCGTCATGGTCTGACGACTTGGATGATTTGGGGTTCCCTCCATGACTGAGGAAACCTACCTGTGGATGCTAGACAGATTGCACTAAAAATGAGGACGTTGACCGGAAACATGGGAATTTCAACAATGACGGAGGAACTTACAGCAATGGAAGTGGCAACAATGGGGATATCACCAAGCAGACATGTCCTTTCTAAGTGAGTACTGTAGTGAATGTTGGTAAGTAGATTGCAAAACCTTGCAGGTCACCGATGGGAAAACAACGCTGCAAGAACACCTTAGGTCATCCATAAAGGCCCCAAAAGTTTATTCGGATGCAGGGAGCTGGCCACATTGTAGGGACCTAATTGATTAAACTCACCCATCATGAGGTTTTGCGGTGGATATATATGTATAATTATGTATAATTATATCATATTATATGTATTTATATATATATATGAAAATATAGTGCGGTTTGCCAGGATGGAGGGCATGCGTAGTTCTATGACATTGACGATTCACTGATTCAATTTCCCACCCTCTTGTTGGAACGATCCGATTTGAAGGATTTCCAGGAAGCTAACATACAGTAGCTATGGAAAATAGCCCGTTGATAGTGTGTAAATGATTTACCCATTAGAAATGGCGTTTTCCATAGCACACTGTGTGAGACAAATTGCCAGAGGTTTCTCTTCACGAAAGGTTGCACGATACACCATATGAGATTCAACGTGTGCGTTTGCAAGCAGATTGGTAGCCTCAAGATTCCCCGCTGCTTTGCTTTGCCAGAAAAGTATTTTGTCTTGGTCAGATGTCTCATGCTTTTGTTTTGAAGGTGATATATGATCGTTTCAAGTTTTCACAGTGGATGGTGAACCTCTCGGGGCTGGCCAAACAACGCCAACCAGATGCTGAGGACGAGCGACATCTACCAGTGCTCCACAGGCAATGGTGCCGTGGGCCACGCTGGAACAGCTTGAGTGGAAATCATTCTCAGGGTATGGGTCAAAATTGGATATCCCAAGAATTTGATGGTTAATACATTATAGTACATGTGGAGGTTTCCTAAAATAGGGGTACCCCCAAATCATCAATTTTAATAGGATTTTCCATTATCAACCATCCATTTTTGGGTACCCCCATTTTAGGAAACCCCCATGTTAGTACTACACTAGACTAGAATCTGCGGTCCCCGGTGGTCCCCCTTATTTTTCAAAATTTTCACCCATAGCCTCAGATGATCATCTCGCAAGAGCCCAACCAGCCACCCTGAGAATCGCCAGTTGGAGGAAAGTCTTCGGATTTCTCCTCGTTGAAATCTGTCTGGTCGCTGGAGGATACCGAAAATTTACGGTGAGTCCTCAAAAATGACAGAAGTCACTTGCCATACATAATTATGAAATATATTGATGGATACATTTATATATATATATAATTTATATACATATATTATTTATATATATCCCCCAATAAACCGGCAAGTATAACCCCCTATATCTACTATGTAACCAATCAAGGGTGTTCAGCAGGTTCTGACCCAGCCACCGCCACCTCGATGACAGGTTGGCCGACTCCGGAACTGGTTCCAGAATTTGAAGACGACGAGATGCTAAAGCCCCTGGATGCAACCGGGAAACTGGAACATAAAACCGCAAATTCAAAGAGGAAGGTACAGTTGTTTGAGCTCGTTGTTTGATGTTGGGTTCTAAGTTAGTGGCTTTGTGTTTTCAGAGGTTGAAGCCCCCACCCTGGATGTTGTGATCTGTTGGGTGCCCGATTTCTGAACAATCAGTGCCTTCCATACTCTTCCATGTGCCCATGAATCCCAGAATCTCTGAATCCAGATGCAGGATATGACTCAAATACCATGGGCCAGGACAAGATCTCGTCTCAACCTCCTAGCCATAAACCTGCATGAGACTCCACAGCGAAGCCATGGTTAGGTGAGATCTATAAGTTCCATTGCCATCACAGATCCACTACTTAGTAACATCTTAATGAACCTCAAATAAGCGTTCTATGGGGGGGTTCATGATTAAGGACATTAAGGGGAAGGGATCAGGTTAGCGCACAAGTTAGCTTCAACATTCCTCATGCCGTCAAGAGATATGAAATAAAGCTGAAGATGCACTAGAAAGAGTGGTTCCATTCCTGGCGCCCATACTGAAATATGGCTTACAATTGGATCACATCATGTACTGCAAATTATACTTATGAGTAAGCAATGGCAGAGAACTACAATAGATCCATTACCTTCCATCCAAATATATCTCTTCAGTATGTGTATATACTGTATATATATATATTTATTTGTATATTCAATTATATGCTCAATGCTCATTGTATCTCTAGTACATCTCCATTTTTTAATGTTTAATCCCACTGGTTATGACACCGTCCCTACGCCCCCAGGCGCGAGTGGAACTACTGGGAGGAGGACCACGCAACTCACGACGCGGTCGAAGAGCCCCCCTTTCGTCTTTCGGCGCAAGCTGCCGCTGGCAGGGACATGTAGGGACCCAACTGCCCCAGATGAAAACATATGTGCCATGGTCAAAACATGGTCTATTTTTCCCTAGGGGATGGGAAGAATAGAAAAAAAAGAACAACAATCGATCCATTATAAGATAGGGATTTACAGCATACCCAGGATAAGGCTTCCCAGTGTGGGATGAATGACCATCAACTTACCATGTTTTGGCCCTAGCACATTTGCGATGGTACCTCGAAAGTGGTTTGTGAGACAAATGCTACATGGTAGTAGGACGCAACTGGGAATATCTAGCTGCTCAGGGAAAAGATGCCACGACATCCATGAACCAAATCAAAGATGTCAGGGCAAGTTCTGGAAAATCATAGGGAATCAAGCGTGTCATGCCAACAAGAAATCAAGAAAGCATTGGAAATCATTGGAACATTGTATAACCATTTCACTTCAACAGCCAGAAAATCATGGGAAAACCCACCCCCATTTCCTCAGACCGAGGCCTTCCAGAGGCGGTGAAGCCCTGGGATGAAATCAAGGCGGTGATGTTTGGAGAGGTGCCAGCGCTTGGATGGCGACATCCGTGTCTGGAGAAGTTACGGAGATTTGTTTGATGGATGACAAATGGCATCACATGGAGAGTATCTTATGTATACCCTCCGGTAATCAAACGTGGCAAGTGGAAATTCCCTATAAATGAAGGTTTTAATGGGAAAATCTTCCATTGCCATGTTTGATTACCAGAGGGCAATTCTTCTCTGAAATCTCATGATGATTTTGGGGTATGCCTCATGTTTGGACACGCGCAGATATCATAATGATTGGTCATATGCAAATTACATTCCAGCAATATTAACCTTTGATGTCATCCTATATCAAGATCCCTATGCTTGTGACTGCCTATACATTCGAATTTACAGGAAATGGTTATTACATCCATGTGTTGGATTGAACAAAACCATATCTTTGTTGCGTTCCCGTTGTGCTTGACAGCCAGCGCTGGCCATCGCCGGGGCGAGGTGAAGCATTCCGAAGCGCCGGCGGACGAGACTTCGCACTTTCGCCAGATGGTGGAGAGTTTCTTGCTGAGGGGTGGTCCCCCTTTGCTGGTGCTTAACGTAGGGAATGGAAGGGAATGGGATGAGTCTGAAAATAGTTATGGCATTATGGATTGGGTCATTCCTGCATCGTTGAGCACCAGTAAGTTTTAGCACCTGAACGCTGGAAAAGAGCTTGGATTTGCGTTTGTTCCGTGACTTCTTGGTTTCTTGGTCATCCACCAGAAATAATGAATCTAGTAGTGAGAATGATTTTTTTGGCGGGTCCTTGTGCAAATCCAAAAGAGATGTTGAAGACATGGTTTAAAACATCGAGAAATTCACACAGTTGTAGATTATGAATTAATCACTTGAAGGATGGCTCAGGGATTTTGAGACAATAAATTGGGAAATCACAACTGGACATGGAGACTTCTTTCCCAGCACGGGGTCCGCCACACTCCCCCTCATGAGTAGCATCTCAAAGCTCAGGGATCCAGGAAATCACTTCCCAAAGCATGAAACTTCAACATGGGTTGGTAAATATCGGCTTCAAGTAATTATTTCTTGGAGATGATTATATCAGATCAATTATATCCCCAATAGTTGTGTCATGTTCAATGGGGACATTTACCAACCCCTGTTCAAGAGTTCTTCAAGCGTTTTCAGGCGATGAAACCGGGCAACCTCCCTCGTTCATGGCAGTCCCGTTTGCCGCACCCATCATCCAGAACCAACAGCAGCATAAATCATGGGTTGATTACGCAAAGTGCATTAAGGGAAAAACGTGTCAACAATCTTGGAGGCGGCTAAGATTCAATGTGTCAAACTTGATCATGTGTCGAAAAATGTTCCACTTGATTCTATTACCAACCATGGTTCCACCACACTCCCCAGCATTTATCATATTTTCTCTGTGAAAGTGGCTATTCTCCCCCAAAGGTTTGTTGGATGAATCCGGCCCAGCAACTCGGCCCTTCAGCGGCTCGTGGGAGTCCAACGAAGATTTCACAAGACTCCAAGGTTTGCGTTTGAGCAAAATGTGGTTAAGTTGGTTTTGAATATGTTCTTTCGATCCCTGACTGGGATCATGATCTCCGGTGACTACTCATTTGTTCAGGGCCAGAAGGGGTTCAACATCTGGTCAAAGGCTCCCAGGTTTGCAACTGGGAGCCAAACAGATGATCTCAGCCATGTGGAAGTCAGGTTTCCTTGCTGGGCTGGTGGTGTTCAACATGTTGTTTTTTGTTTCCAAGTCTTCTTGGGATGATCCAAAGACATCCCACGGGTGATTAACATCATCCAAAATTCAACGTTTCTGGGGTGGGTGATAACACCACCACCAGCCAGCGACCCCATGTGTTGATGCCACTGAGGAGGAGGGTGGCGATAGTTGGATCAGGATGGGCTACACAACAGCTATGCTGCGAAATCTTCCAAACAAGCCGCTGGGCAAAAACGAAGCTGCAGTGTATTGGGAAAAGTTTGGTAAACTTTCAGGTTGTCTGGGGGTCACTGGTGGTAAGACTTACCAATGGTTCATTGTTTGGGCCATTTGGCACCTGCGGGTATGGTTGATGCCAGCTTCAACTCCTTTTTTTCAGGAGGCAAGGCATTTCAGATTGGCGATTTGTTTCAAGCGTGTTGATGCGATCGCCTATTGTGGTTTGAGATAGGTCAGATAGGTAGTCTTCGGCTCACACCCGGGGGGTGAAAGATTTTTCAGGGCCAAAGGTGTGAGCTCTTCACCATGGGGCATGATTGGCATGAGTGGACAAACGACCAGTCCGTGCGAATCTGCTGGTAACTACTGGTGATGAATCTCAAAAATATCTGGATGGATCAGAATGACCTCAATGTGACATCACTGGCATGATCGTTAGTGGGGGGGATCATCCCCAAATGGCCCCAAATCCAGCTTTGATCAGGTTAGTGAATTACTATGATGAAACCAGAAATCTGGGTTCAGATGATGGCGGCATGCCTCACTTGGACATAGCTTTCCAATGGGGTTCCCATATTGGACTTCGGGGACGCCTGCGGGCTAAGAGACGTGCCAATCAAGGGAAGGGATAAGATTCATGGTGGTATTGATAGGGGAATGTGTTCCACTAGTGCCTCAAGCACTTTGGGTGAAACACATGGAGTTCCCCAAATTGTTTCCGCCCCTAGCTGTTGAAGCCTCCTTGGATGTTGTAATATGTGATCTTCGTTCAGTTCATGCTTTTCGAGGGTGGTACCCACAGTATCCCACAGTCAATGAAGTAATTCTTGGAATTCACACTCACTCAGTGACATGTTTCCAGGTACATGCGCGACAAGCTGGTGAGCCGCCTGAACAGCTGTGGCTACAAAGGTGCAGCCGCCTCCAAAGGGATGCAAGAGCTTGGTCAGTGGGTCAACAAAACCTGGTTTGTTGAGGATTATTCATGTCCCATTTCATTGGGGATACCAAATACCTGCCAAGGTAATACTGGGATGACCAAGGGTTTTTTTCTCGCTGCTGAGTTGAAAATGTGTGTCTTCCGTTGTTTGCCAGGTGGAGGGTGGTTCATCCAGCTTGGCTCATCAGTGTTGGTTACATAATGTCGCCATCATTGTCAATGAGCTGATTGATCCATGGTTGACACTCTCTAATTCTACCCTCCAGAAAAAAATGGACCTGGAGTCTCCCTGCACCGTTTTTTTATTTGCTTTTTCTTTTTGGCCTAGCATTTCCGCACTTTTGAAGAAAAGAAAAGGGCGCATGGCAGGCACTTGAAAAAAACCATTTAGATTCGTATCTTGCCTGGTAACTCTGCGCAATAGGCACAATCATATCATCAATCGAGGAAATGGTAGCACCGGTGCGTGAAACAGAAAAGGTCCTCTTGCTTAGAAACTATTGCCATGTTTTCAATCCATTTGAAAAGACCTAGGGGATCTAGGGGCCATCAAGATTCCACGGACCCATACGGATACTCAACATCCGAAAACATCTGAAAAGGATCGAAAATCGATGGGTTGGATGATGGTACACCCCAAAATGACCCAAACATTTGATATTACCCCCAAGTGATCCATAGCAAAGCCAACTCTTGCGCTGGATTTTGTCATGGCTCAGGTGATATCGACTTTCTCTACCTGCCCATTGACTTCAGGCGGTGCAGGGATGCAGAGATCGTGATGAATCGAAGATATCAACATGTATCAAAGTACGGGGACGTAGATCAACAGTACGGGTCAAAATTTAAGACACTGGGGAGCAAAGATCCTTGATCCTTGTTAGTATCAACCATGCAGTTTTGGGTACTGCAACGACTTGACGCATACGCAAATCAGTAGATAGTGAGATGGTGTATATATGTGTCTGTAGGTATAATACATGTATTGTATTATATAGTTTTTATATTATATATTATTATATCTAATGATGTAAGAAACGACATGCAGGGCAATCATGTGAATATGTCGATACTAGGGGAACATGGGGGAGGAATGGGCGCCCAACGGAAATGTCGCTGTGGCTGGTCATGGCATGATCCTAAAAAACATCCCAGGTGATACAGTCATTTTTTTCTTGGCAGCTTCAGGTGACCGAATATTTGATTGGAGATTTAAATGGAATTTAAATGGGATTTTAATCGGATTTAAACTGGAATTAAACGGAATTTAAGTATGTAACTTGATATATAAATTGATGTAAATTGTAAAACCTCGATATTTCAACACCGGACCGTACCCAAGATTCCTCCCCTGACTCGTGGCAGGAACAAGTGCAATGTGGGCTATTGTTTCTTGAACTTCCGGACTTCCAAGGCCGGGTTTGTGCCGGCAAAGCTTGGTGAATGTTGAGTTTATGACGGCAAATGTCAAGGAACCTTACCATAGGTATTTCATTTACAAATTAATGGGCCATTTTCCACCATAAAGGGGCTGAAACATGTGATATCCTGCTGGATACGTGGCTCCGGGGGGCAAAATATATGAGGCATTAGCATGGATGAAATGCCCCCCACGATAGATGCTGTGGATCAAACTTGCTTTTGAGCAGATCTTCTTGAAGTACTACAGTAGGATTTCAGATATTTTGGATTGTTTCCCTCAAAGCTCAGTTTGGTGCGGTTTAGCCCAAATTTGTTCCATGATTCCATTACAATTGGCTCTGGATGACCTCTGATGAATCCATTACAATTGGCTTTTGCTGGATACCCTCTGGTAAACTAATATAACTATGGAAAATCACCATTTTTAATGGGAAAATCCACCGTAAATGGCCATGTTCAATGGCTATGTTAGTTTACTGGAGGGTAAATCCATGACCATTTTTCCCGATGCTCTCTGATGAAACTGATGAGTTGCTGAAAGCCCTGAAGGCCTTAGCCAGATTCAGAGATGAGTTTCATGGTCAGCAGAGCCGCTTGGTGCTGATCGGGTGAAGGGGGGAGAACATCAGATCACCATGGGTCGGTTTGTCAGCGAATTGCCCTTTGGTAAACTAACATAGCTATAGAAATCCACCATATTTTATATGTAAATCATCATAGCTATGTTAGTTGACTGGAGGGTAATGGATCTATGATCTATATATAAAGGGATCTACCCCGCAGCAAACTAACAGTTTGCTATGGAGAATATGGGAAAATCACAAGTCGTAAGTTCGAACTCAATGGGCCTTCTATACCATAGCAAACTGCGACAAATTACCAGAGGGTCACCATTTTCCTACCAGTTTGGAAGATCCATCGATGACACCAGATCTGAGGTGGAGAGAAGCTGCCTGGTTTCAACAGCAAAAAGGTGCTGGAGGCCGTGCCACTTCAAAATATTGCAATAGGTAGGCCACTTCAGATTGAGAGGATCTTATCAGGAACCCGAAAACAGATAGAAAGCTACTTTCTACTTAAACAGTAGTAAATCGCTTTTTTATCCTTTTCGGGGTAGCATGGCAGGGTGTCCACAATCATTCAAGTTCCTGGATTGGTGTTGGTCCTACAATCTCTCGCTGCTGGTTTTCAGGCTGATCCCTACATCACCATTTTCCGGGACCCATCAGCGGTAGGTAGCGCGCCCTTCCTGAAATACAACATTTGCCTCGACCCGCCTATGTGCGTGCCTGTATGCTTGTAAGATCTTGTAAGCCTTTGTAAACAAATCAATTGCAATAGGTGCCTTATATAATAAGTGATATTTAATACGCCTTTATATAAGCATATGTATATATATATATATATAAGCTTACTGTACATAATTAAACACTCGGTGTGACACGGTGTGTCTTAGGGTTATTGCGCAACCAAATCCCATGTGGCCCACCTTTGCGCCACGAATTGTGCCATGGGCACAGGTGTCACCTGCTCGAGTACAGGGGCTGCATCCAAACATCGTCCGACTTCAGGGGAGCCCCATCATGGCCCGCGCAAGCATTGACAAAGAGTGGTGCCATGCCGGCGATGGGTAGACCTTGGCGCGGCTGCAAAACAGTGGGAACTAATCAGCAAAGATATACACAAATGGGTACTCATGGGTCAATAATGGATATGTATGTGCATATGTATATAGTCAGTGAAATTGCTTGGTGGTTTCAAAATGTTTCAATTATAATGTTTGTTATTCTCCATCCCGAAACAGGGACACATTATCTCAATTGACTTTCATATTCTTGGGATGGGTTGAAGCTACCAACCAGGACTGGTACGGTATTGTTACAGAGATTGAATATACCATGCCATTCCGGTTGCCCAGGGGATGTGGTTATAACTGGTGAACAGAAAGGGGAATGTTGTGCTCTTTGGTCACAAAAAAGGTGGGTACTACCAAAATCTTTCCTCAGTAGCAGCTTGCTGAAATGGTGTAGCCAGGTCTTGTGGTACCATACCCCAGTCATCTAGTCGTTTTCATTGTTGTATATCATTTTGGATGACTTAGTGTTCTTGTGTACTGTATCAATTGCATTTCTTATATATCAACTATGGTTATATTTATCCCAGTCGTTATCATGGCATATCATGGCATTGTTTTATATTGTGGTACCCTCTGATAAACTAACATAGCTATTGAAAATTGCCATTGAAATAGTGGAGTTTCCCATAAAAAAAATGTGATTTTCCATGGTTATGGAACAGTTTACCAGAGGGTATCATTTCGTCCACCGAATCTTGATCTCCCCCCCTGGAGAAAGCCCCCCTCGTCTTGTTCGCTCAAGGCTGCCGATTTTGCTGGATCCCACCGGCAAGATCCTGGATTTCCCCATGGTGATGCCACAGGAGACGTTCGGAGAGGGTCGTTTCAACACAGATGGTGTTACCATCCGTGGTAGTTTGGGGTGAAATGATCAATTCATTTTTTTTGAAAGGAAGATTTGATGATTTATCTGAAAAGATTGGCACAATACGTTTGACGATGATTTTGGTAGTAATTCATAGTAATTTGGTATATTGGGGATGTTGTTTTTATTTGCCATGCAATATTGATATTTGTCCAAATGATATGATCTATATTATATCGATAGTATGTTTCAAGTTTCGGTGGGCTTCCATTCCATCTTGCCTTTTGGGGCTGGATGACATGTGAGGGGATGTTGCCGTGGATTCCCAGGGTGGTAACCCCGTCCCCTACTATCGAATACACTCATTTGGTCCAAAAAATGAATAGATGTCTTGCTAACTGGGATTCGTTTGGGAGGTGTTTAATTCTGAGGGGAAACGCTACGGGGAAGGGATCGATGATGCGACAATGGGTTTGTTCAAGCATGTTTGGCAGACAAATTCTATCTTGACGCAGGTTTCATCATCATCATCATCATCATCATCATCATCATCAATCATCAATCATCAGTCATCAGTCATCAGTCATCAGTCATCAATCATCAGTCATCAATCATCATGATCAAACATCAACATCACTGGTATCATCATCCTCATCATCAAAATCAACATCAACATGAACCACTACGGCTTCATATATTTTACCTTATCTTACCATCGTATTTCTTATATTCCTTACATTCCCCCCCTGTCCATCATATTTTTCACTTCGCTTTCACCTGGCTGACAGCCCTACCCGGGCCCTACCCTTCATCCCTGGCATCCAGCGCAGGCACCAGCTCGTGTCGCCAAGGGCGTTGTGCAGGTCGCTCGAGTTGGAGATGGCCCTGGATAAAGCCATTGCTTTATACAGATGTGATATGTTGATCTTCAAAATGATAAGCTAACACTATTTGTTGGGAAATGTTACTGTCGATCTGTTTGGGGTCATTATGTGTGCATACAATCAATATATATATATATACATATATATATATATGTACATAATACACATTTTTTAACATACATTTGTGCATATATACATAATTATACATAAGTATATCATATATATTAACATGATATATGCATACTTCTCTCTGCAAAACATATGTAAACATATTCCCCCAACATGATCATCCCCGGCTTCACCCGCTCCCTTTCCGCCAGGCACCGCTGCCGAGCTCGGGACGCAGAAGGCGTGGTGCGGCAGTCGAGGTGTCGACCCCCGAGATGTTCCAGTGACGCTGATGAGTTGCTGGGCGTTCAGATGGCCTGCTGGGAGGGTTGATTTCGGTGAAGTTTCCGACAAGCCAAAAGGAAGACTCATGGTGATGTTGGTTGATTTTGGTTGAGTTTGGTTGATTTTCCATCTACAAATATCTACAAACTAACTATATTGGGTGATCTTGGTTTGCTTTGCTTGGTTTTCTATCTACAAACTGTATGAACATTGAAAAGTGGATACCGCAAACTGTATGAATCTGAATAGTGGATATTATCCATTTTTTTGGGGATTGATGATTAGGTGACCTGAGTGATAGATGATTAGATGACCTGATTAAATGAGTATGTTGATTGATTTTCTATAGGATGCTGATGGAATATTAATGGCGATAAAGTATAGGATATATCATTACAGAATCGCCTCTATTCCTCAAAATAAAATCTGAAAACCACCCAAAACAATGAGATTTCGCGATTTGCAGGAGTTTTATGTTTCATTTTCTTGCGGAGTTTTGCACGTGTTTTCCTAGTCGTTTTAGGTGCTAACATTTTTGCCTTTCCTCACTAATCTCACACAAAGTCCAAGGAACCAAGAGCAAAGTAGTATGTATATGTATATACTTGGGTGTTTCGGACAGTATCAGTCAATTCATACTTCTAGATTAAAATTGGGCAACACCCGGGAAATGCCAGTGTGTAGTCAATGAGATTCTTGGAGACCTCTACCAAAAAACTGTCTCCTGATCCCCCTAGTTTGATGTCATTGCACCCTCTGGAAGATCTGGGGGAAGGATCCATAGCTATCGTCACAGAAAAAACCTTCTGTCACTTGTGTCTCACATGTTGCAATCCTTGAAGGACGCCATGTAATTGTCCACATTCTGTTCCTGGGAAGGTCATTTTAATTCATTTTTCTCTGGATAAAAAGATGGTTTCGATACCCTTTGGCAATTTAACATAGCTATGGTTCCAATGACTCATTTGATTTAGTGAATTACCAAACTATCTTAATGGTGCTTTTCCATAGCTATGTGACACATTAAAGGGTTCTCAAGCCCAACTGTTGCCACCCAAAAAATGGTCCGCGGTCAGGTTTTTGCGGCGCGCAATGCCGCACGAGGCGACGATATGATTTTATCATGATGCCATGCTGGGTGTATTTGAAAATGGGCCTATTAATTATTAGTAGAAAATCCATTCTGTCAATCTAAACCATTGCGATTTTTTGGGCTGCAACAAATGCAGACAATTGATCACATTTGCAATTTTATGGGGAACATTCAATGGACCCAACGAACATATACTCTGCCAAGAAAGAGGCCGGAAGACTACTTTCCACTAAAGATGGGTGGGGTCTATGTTAGTTAGGGGGGTGGTAATGATCATTGGATTTGGGATATCCACCATTGCAAATGATAGCCGTCACAGCCAGCGCACTGGACGACTTCGAAAGACTGGCGCAGGTTACTGTACTCTAATCTGTGGCCATAGGTGTTAGTAAATATACCATACATGGAGGATTTGACTGTTATATTCCCTTCAAAATAAAGCCACGGGTACCCTCTGGTGAACTAACATATAGCTATTGAACATGGCCATAGAAATAGTGGATTTTTCCCATAAAAGAATGGTGATTTTCCAGTTCGCTATGCAACAGTTTACCAGAGGGTATATCCTAACTCATGGGAGTTATTACCAGGGCTGATACCCATTGATAACTCCAACCCCTTTTGTAGATTGACAGATTGACAGTTGTGACCTGGTGGAGCCATGGGGCCCGATCATCTAGGGGCACCTGGGCACCTCCCGGGACCCATTGATGTTCGATGATTTACACCTCAAAAATGCTGAGGTTCCATATAAAACCCTCCATTGATAGGGGATTTTCTATGGTATGTGAGTCATAACCAGAGTACCCTTTGGTAAACTAACATAGCTATTGAAAATGGCCCATTTAGTTCGTTGATTTTCCCATCAAAAATGTGTGATTTTCCATAGTTATGTTGGTTTACCAGCGGGTAGCCATATGTTAAAAATTACCAGATGGTAAGCATAAGGAAGTATAGGATGGCTCAAGACTAGGACCGACAATCTTGGATGGATGTTGGATGGTTTTTCGTCGGTTGGAAGAGTGCCTGGCCGGTTTTTGACCTCCCTGCAGACAAGTCATCAGGAGTACTTGAATGTAGGCATGGGTCAACATTGGAGCACTACTGGGCTCACACAATTGGTTTTTATTTTTTCAAGCATCCATTTTGTGGACAAGTGATACAGCATGACTTTGACCCACCATCATGCGATGGCCTGCGTCCCCGCAGCTCTCACCAAGCAAATTCATAGCCCCACATTGGCCTGGACGAAACATCAATGGCAACTCCGATGGCCTTTGATCATGCCTCGTGATATAAAAGGGCAATGAGGACATGCTAGAGTCAGCAGGGACGATAGTTTGACAGTGCAGTCTGAGGCTTATTGCCGAACTTTTCCCGCTGTCATCTTGCAGTTAGGGCTTGGCTCACCACGATGCAATCATGTAATTGCTGTGTATGCAGTCACGAAAGGTTAAGACCCGTTCCTCAGTTGAACACTGGGTTAAACTCCCCAACTTTGTGATAAATTGCCAGAAATTAATAGACTTTACACAATTTCTGATGGATAATGAATTCGATGGTTGATGCTTCAACCCCAGGTTTCCAAGTGCACTAATTGGGCACGCTTCGAACAAATTGCCATGTGCCTCTGCCATGGCATCGCCCGGCGTTCCATCGCCGCTTCTGGATGGCTTTGGTCCGAACGGTTGCTGCTTTCACACCCCATTTGAATTGCATGTTTGTCTTTTTTTTGTTCTCCCTAGGCCTTAGTTGGATGATAGGAAGTGAGGCAGTCGATAGGTTGGTAGCTGGGTGAAGCCCACATTGATGGCAATGATTGGGATGTCAACAAGGAAAAAAAGGGATCAACAGTGCAAGTGTGGGAATCCGAGAGTGTGAACATCTTAGAATAACAGTTTCTGTTCTGAAAGTCTTGTGGCGCGAAGAACAGCATGCCAATGAAACGGCCCATAAACAAAGTGAATCAAAATGATGCGGACATGTGTTCCAACATGTTCCAACATTTTCCACCGAGAAATACGTGTGCCAAGCCGGCGGGTATATGCAATACAATACCTGATGTGGGAGGTCCTATGGCAGATGTTGCGGGGATTTGTGGAACTCTTGCCCCTGTTTTTACCTGCCCGATGCACATTCGGACGTGGCCCCCACATGCAGATAGATGCAAGGTAGAATATACAAGCCAGCATGATATTCCACCTCCAGTTCAGCATATCACCAAGAGCCTTGGTGCAAGCATGTTTGCATGGAAAGCCAAGAGAGAAATAACCAGAACGTCAGAGCGAGCAGGACTGGTAACCATTGATAGGTCAAATAGAAACCGGTCGGTAGTATCGATCATCTTCAATGTCCATCTCTACCTGCAATGATGACCTCCCTGTGACCGAAACTGGTCAGGAAGAGGGCTAGAAGGCAACCAGAAACACTCCTCCCTTGAAACAATGCCAAGTCTCGAAAGGTGCGCAGGAAAATAACATATTTCACTGTGAAAATTACAACAATAATGAACCAATCCATTGAAACTCAGATAGGCATCTCATGGTTTAAAAACTCATTGTCACCATGTTTTGGCTATAAATTTGGAGAAAATTCCTCCTGAACACGGACCAAATCCATGTGATTCTTATCGTTTTTGAAGCTTGCAGGAAGGCCTGGAGTGCCTACTCTGATGGCCATCTATGATCCATTGATTTGTCGGATGCCTTCAGGTGCCCAGCTTGGCTAAAGAGTCGTTAGTTCAGTGGTCTGAACGGAGATTGTTCGTTGAGGTGATACAAATAAGTACAATATGCCTAAATGAAGACAGCGACCCCAGTGGCTGTGAGTTTTTTTGGACCGTAAAAACTACGCTCTTCCTGATGGTAGTTGCTTCAATCACTTGTCCTGCCATTGGTCATCGAGCAGCAGCATGTTCAGCTCCTGTAGAGAAGATCTTGCTGTGAACGGGGACAATCGACATAGCAACTTTGAACCTTTGACTCCTTTGGGGGAGATCAGGTTGATGACTGGGTGGATTTGGCTGAAATAGTTTGGTTCATTTGGATGGTTTTGGATGGTTTCTTATGGAAGACTTGATGCGGTTTGAGATATATATACCATTCCCCCAACAAACACGGATCCTGAGAATCACTATTTTCCAGATGAAAATTATCTTTCTCTTCGAACCGCTATTTGCCAGGGTCTGCGTCAATTTTTTGGGGTGGTAGCAACCTTGACAAAGATAGAACAGACACATCCTACTACAATAGTGTCAATTATTGGTTTCCTTTGTTGAGGCTTTCTGCAATTCCATTCATTTGGTCGGATGTTTTGGAACACTTGGATGACATTCGCCTTCCTGCGTTTCTTCAGGTCGGACCCCGGGTTTCATGGCCGCGGCCGCCACGCTGGCTGTGTCCTTCCAGAAACATGCGGCTGGGCGAAGGAGTTTGGCCTGGGAAAATCATGGATCTTACCCCATGTAACCTGGGGCTTCATTTCTAGTGGGAATTTGTCAGAAACCTGGGACCTGGGGTAAGTAATTAATCAGGAACCTGATAAAGTGGCAATCTCATTTTTAATGGCAATTAAGAATCGTAGGATTCAAGGTGATGAGGATTCAAGGTAGGTGTAATTTATCAGAAACCTGGGGCTTCAGCTAATAATAGTGCTTTGTTTCCGCCGAAACCTGGGACATAGGGATTTCACCCGAAACATCCCGAAACCACGTGATGCGCGTCTCGCCCCGAGGCTGGACGGAATGGACGTACCGTAAATAACCAATGCAGCCCGTTGAGGCTGGAGAGATGGGGGCGGCGTCGGCTGTGGGCCTAGGGCGATCAATGGCAATGGGAAATCCCTGAGGTTGTCATGGGGAAAATTCTTCTATATAAATGAGGGATTTTCCTTTGCCATCTTTGATTGCCGGACGGTGTCCTTTAGTTTAGCAGTTTGCTACAATATGTACATCCTTGAACTAAATGGGCAATTGGAACCATAGCTATGTTCGATCACCGGAGGGTGCTCCACATATACGCAGGCACAACCAACTACCCAATCTCAAATCAAGTCTTGGGAAGGTTAGCAGTTGACCCAAGCACCAAATCACCAAGAAATGTCCAGATCTTCCAGGAAGGCGCATTCTCACGATGGAAGCCTCGAAAACGACGAACAACGGGCGCCTGACTGGTCGGGGTTCCTGTGCCGGCTCCCCATCCTGGGATGTTCATCCCAAAATGTGGGCTTGCATTTTGGGTGGTGATTGCACCTTGCGTCATGTGGAGATGATGTGGTAATGATGTGGAACTGTTTCAGCTGCTGCCCCATAGGGGCACCGTGGCACACCCAATCACGCGTGATGGGGTGATTTGGATGGCCTCTCGTAGAATATGTGTAGTGAATTCATGAATTTTTGCCGTACGTGGACCCAATGGGTTGTCATTTGGCTAATAGGGTTTCCTGCACGTGCATTTCCCATTCAATGAGCCCAGCAATAGGGTTGCAAACACCACCAGGACAAGCTCCAGAGAAAAGGTGGTTGCCCAATTTTGACACGTCGCATCTTCCACTTGGCAGGTTGTTTTGCTTTGGTTCTCCACCCACTTTCCTGGAAGGATGGGGAAATTTCGTGGAAACCACTATGTTGGCGTGAAAACTTCATCCCGTGATAGCCATGTTATGGCTGGTTTTATGCCCATGCAATATCCCATACCCTCTGGTAAACTAACATAGCTATGGAAAATGGACCATTGATGGTGTATTTACCTATGTTTTACCTATGAAAGATGTGATTTTCCATAGTTTTTTGTATGTGTTTTGATGTTTTTTGTATTTTTACCAGAGGGTAAACCACTCAACCCATGGTTCAGATCATGAGGTCGTGGAAAATCCCCAGAGTTCAGATCATGGCTTTGTTGCTCTTGGCCTGCGTGGCCAACCAAGCCTGCCGGGAACCACAGGGCGGGCATGACGCGGGGATGTGGTCCAAGATTCATACTCATTGGATTGGTTAATGGGAAAATCTACAGGAAACCATGGATTGTCCCATCAAATATAGCGGTTTCCTGTAAATTTTCCCATTAACCAATCCATTTAAATACGCAAAAATCCTGATTGATTGGGATTGAGCCAGCAAAAACCATGATTTTATATGGGATGGAACCATAAAAAAAACTGGGATTTACGGTAACGATCCAAAATTGTGATCTGATCATGAAAAAGTGCGATTTAGCAATCAAGGATTGGGATTTAGCCAGCCGAGACGAGGGATTTCACCGGACTTTGTTGGCCAGTCAGCGTGATTCGGTGTGAGGTTTTAGGGAGCGGTCTTCATCAGGAAATCGTGGAAGTCAAACGATTGTAGTCTGAAGATGATCATCAGAGAAATGGTTTGGACGGTTCCTGTGCTGAAATCACCGCCACTGTGGGTTGTTGAAGCATTGGAATTTTAGCCAACAACTTGATGGTCAGTGCAGCCAGGTTAGATGGAATCACCCTCTGGTAAACCAACAGTTTGCTATTGAACATGGCCATTTATAGTGGATTTTCCCTTTAAAAATAGTGATTTTCCATAGTTATGTTAGTTTACCAGAGGGTATCACTTTCAATGTTCCTATCGAGATTCTTCAGGAGATCAATTTGCGTTGTTCAGCAGAATGAACTGACGTTAGTTTCCGCTTCGAGGTCGTGCCTTGCCGTTTTACTTGGTGGATTTTGGCGACCCCACCCAGGTGTGGCTGAAAAGTGGGTAAAACAATAATAAACCATCCCCCAAATCACCATAAATAGGTGGTATAAACCATTCCAAAATGGGTGGTTTATTATTGTTTTACCAACATTAATAGAGTAGTAACTTCAGTTGTTGTGCAAAAAAGAACCGGCGGTCTCACCGACTTATCTGTGTCTGTCCTGTATCATGCCATGCCGGTTGGTCAAATGCATGACTTTGGCCATCGGCAGGGATGGTCATTTCATCCCAGTGAGACGATCGAGTTTAGGGATGCTATGGACTATGGGGTTACTTGCGGTTAACCTTCGAAAGACGTTTTTATGCAGATTCCATAAATTGTTTCTGTGACCGGGTCGGCTATGCCGAATTCTTTCAATATGTTCATATTCATTTTCATCATTTGTGTTAAACCTCTTTGGCCCATCCCTGGTTGATCCATGACTTCAGACACCTGCCCCCGACGCGGAAAGTCTTCTAATCTCCGTCGCAGGCAGGTCGAGCAATGAATCAGGCCTGCCATTGGGCGGCAAGGGCCATGAGGTTTGCCAAAGGGCACAACACACTTTGAATGGGGTGCAAGTGAGTTACTCATATATCATCGGGGTGTCAAATGAGTTGCGAACACTTCAATTGAGACAGATAGAGAGGTAGCGAGTTAACTAGCTGGCTAGCTAGATAGGCAGACAGACAGACAGATAGATTAGGGATGATTAGGGCATCTCATGCTCGTCCATCCAACCTTTTTTTTCTATGTTTTGATGCGTTTTTTGAGACAGGTTGGTTTCTTCCAGGCAAAAACTAGAGCTACTATCCTTCCCGAACACCTTGGGTACAAGGTTTGTCTTCCTTGGATGGTTTTCCTTCCGACATTGAAAATCACTTCCTCCCACTACACCCCCCAGAAATGATCCTGGAACTCAAGAATTGCAATGTTTCAAACACGGAAAACTTAAATGAGACTTTCGAATTTGAAATAATATTCTACACCATTTGTCTCATCATTTGTGTAACTTCTCTACCTTCTCTTTCTCATATATTAATACATATATATATATATATATATATATCTATCGATTATAATATACATATATATATATACAGTTATTTCTTTATTTCAAGCATTGGGAATCCCAAGCGTTTCGTCGGAACCATCCTGGGCCAGCTTGGGCCCCCCGGGCCTCCAGGACTTGAGTTTCACGTCGGCGGACTACGGTTTCTTCGCCACCCTGGGCTTCACCGTGCCGTTGCGTGGCGGATGGGGATATTATCCACGCAATAGACCAGCAGTTTGTAAGGCGTCTACAGTCTACCCTTTGTTAATAGTAAGTGATCATGAATTTTGGGGTGACGCCCCCCATTTTTTCAAGTCAACCAACATAAATGTACTAATTCGGTGCTGACGTGGCAGCTTTTACCACCAATTGTCATATCTATTGTTTCGTGTTTCAATAGAAAATGACCCCACCAACCAGTATTGCAAATTCATTCTAGGTGGATTGTGCGGGAACGTAAAGTTCCCTTTTGAACCGCGACGAATGGCTGTGATTTAACTGATTTAACAAGCAAAATGGGGATGTAGCATGATCATGCATGATCTTTAACCCACACATGGTGATGACAAACCATGGCCGGAAAAAAAAACAAAAAACAACTGGGACTATAATGGGACTATGTATGATGTCTCCAAACCACCAAGTGGGAAAATTACTTTGGTGTGGCTAATCCCTGGGTTTTAGTGCGTGAATCCATGAACCCCTTGATCATAACAAACAATCTATATAAACACAGTGGATTTGAAAGGATGTGTGCATATATTGTTGTTTCTTTTCATTTTGGTGTCCTGGAAACGGAGGGGTTGCCATGATTGAGAGTGCTGAGATGAGTACACACTGGAATATTCTCAGATTTTCCGTGAACAACTGTAGTAGAAGCCTCATTCTCACAGACGGATTAGTCCCACAATTCCATGCTTCACGGGTAGAAATGGGATGAGTTTGGATCATCCAAGGTTTACCGTGGCTTCTCTGTGGGCGCCTGGGCTGCACAAATGGATGATGGTTTGTACAGTACACCATCTTTGTTTGTCCTCCTCAGAGTGGGAAATTGCAGTAATGTGGCAAGCCCAAAATCATAAACTATCCCCAATATGGATCAATATAACAGGCTTATTGTCGTGTTTATCATAATGTTATTTGATATCAGGTGATATCAGGTGATATCAGGTGATATCAGGTCTATATATGTTGATGCAATTTGCCTAGATTGATTTAAGCATCAAAAAGGACAATTAAACCACCAAACCTGGAGAGACATGGACGTGAGATTTGTGGATACATCCTTTGTGAACCAAACTTGGCCAACAATCATGGCTGCTAATGGAAAACACAACTTTTCGTATGAGGGGAACCAATCTATAAACAAATAGGATCCTATGATACGCAGACCTGGCTAGCAATGGGAAATCTCATGGTTTAAAATGACATTATTTTGCTAGGAGGAGGAAGTCTCATGGTTGGATAGTGGCATCATTTGCGAACGGTGGCTTCACATTGCCAGGTTAGATTTCCGGATGGTATCTCTCATTCGCACATCTCGACAGCTTAAGCCAGGGTCATTACACCTATTGCCTGGAAAATCAAAACCAAATACCGTATTTGGGTTCGTCAGCTACCAATTCTTGCTGTTGTTTGCCTGCATGTGATGCCACATTCGGAACCTTGCGCGCCAAAAGTGTATTTTCATTGAGGCTAGCTGTTTGGCCCTTTCCATCATCCTGTTTTTTGGGGCCAGCCTCACTCAACACTCTTGAAGGAAAAATAAAGGCTCTCAGAGTTTCAGACCCAGGCATGACAAATCTTACCCACTGAAAACAAGAATTGATAGCTTTGGGGTTGGTCACCTGCACATGGTCCGGGCATACGGGGTTGTAAGTTCAAACCTAGTTTTGCATGGTCAAATCCATGGTAAATGCAGAAACAAACCCATACAGGTGTCAAATAGCCAAAACGCCAATCATCCCAAACTGGGGTATACCCAGATTGTAATAGACCGTAAATTGGGGATGTGTTTTTTTTTCCGCATCTACCACATTCCTTACCAGAAATTCTGGACGGTTTGTTGTTGTGGAACCTCCATTCCTTCTGGCGGGTGTTGTTCCAATTGACAAGTCGGTTCTTGGTCATCATAGTGAAGATTGCATCCCAACTTACTCATGGGGGTTATCATACCATGGCTGAACTACATTGCACCAGTTGTTTTGATGTATTGATCAGATTCCCATGTCTTTTTGATATTTTTTGATTAAATCCTTTTTATATACCCTTTGGAAAATTAACATGGGCCCTGAAAATAGTTTTTTTCTAGTGGTAACTCATCTTCCAACCCCTATCTGCCAGGGTCTATGTTAATTTACCAGAGGGTAGTTGAATCATGTTGAATCTTTCCTTCTGATACCCGCCACCCACCATCCCGGCGTCCCCAAACACCTCGGATCGCCAGGCTGGAGTCACTGCGGATCGCATGGACCGCTTTCGCTTGACGGCCGCGGCGGGCTTTGGGTGGCGCCTCGGAGGGGATGGGGTGGGGGCTGATCAATGAGGCATTGGGGCCCTCTGGTAAACTGTTACATAACTATGGAAAATCACCATGTTTAATGGGAAAATCCACTATTTCTATGGCCATTTTCAATAGCAAACTGTTAGTTTACCAGAGGGTAATCATGATGAAATTTAAGTAGGCCGAAGTATTCATTCGTGCATTTGTTTGCGGATGATTTTTATTTTAAGATCAATTTGTTCGGAGGGCATTGGGACAATTCGGCATCATCATCCCAATTATGTTTATAATATCTTATAATGATATAGAATGATAATGATTCTAGCTTATGTTTTTCCAGCATTGTCCAACTATAAAGAAGTACAAATGCGTGCTAAAAGTGTGTTTGGACAAAAATCTAGCTATGATGATTCAGTCACTATTGTCCCATTATTGTCCCACTGGTAGTTACAATACAAATTAGCTGTGTTTTTGATATACCAGTGTATAGCAAATGAACCATGCGGTGATAATTACCAAATATGCAGTTTTCCGGTTGAATTGCAATACTTACTATCCAGTAAACCAACATAACTATGGAAAATCACCATTTTTAATAGGTAAATGTAACTCTAAATGGCCCATTTTCCATCGTTTTTTTCTCAATGGTTTCCATCATCCCCGTCCCATGTTTTTCGTGTCCCTCTTCCGAGGTCCTTGTGCACTGCCGCGATGGCACTCTGCAGTTCCTTCAGTGGCGTCTTATTCCTGCGCATGCTGCTGGGGCTCAGCCAGGCTGGCCAGCGTTACATGAGACATGAAGGCAGATGCTGGGATTGATATAGGATTTATATGGATTTATAGTTGGGATATAGATGGGATATAGTTGGGATAAATGGATTTAATGTGATTCACTATGGGATTAACTATGGGATTCATACGGCCGGAATTATATGGGAAATCATGGGAATATACTTTCTAAGGAAAGTGGCCAAAAACCGAGAAACAACAACAACAACAACAACAACAACAACAACAACGAATTGGATTTGATACCAAAAAACTTAGGTTTTCCATGGTTTACCTTTTATATAAAAACGGTGGATTCAATGCAAATAAAAGTGGGGTGTGAAACGATAAAAACTGGCTGGAAAAGGTGAAATCTATTGTTATTGATTATTTTTGAGCCTGAAATTCAAGGTTTAATTTGTGATGCGTGGTTTTGCATTTTCATAGTTTGGGTTCACCTAGAGGATGTCGCGCATGTTCACGGCCAATTCGATGTTTTTCTTGGAAAGCTCCTGAAAAAGCAAACCACCAGCCCCCAAACCACCAAGCGATCACTTGGTCTTAGTGAATTAAATTCTCAAGGTTATCTTTATTACATAATCTCTATTCTTGGGAAGAATCAGCACAATTTGTATCATTTGTTTGGAAAAAGCTTTATAAGATATATATATATATATACATCCTCTGGCAATTTAACATAGCTCTTGAAAATGGATATTTATAGTTGATTTACCAACTAGACATGGTGATTTTCCATAGTTATGTTAGTTTACCAGAGGGTAAGTTGTTTCTTTAAACCCAGTTGGGGTATGGGCTCAACCAGCAGCTTTTCTCCCGAGTGCCGGCTCCGCCATGCTTTCCGCCAGGCAGCCACGAATCCAGCAGCACTGTCGTTGATCGCGGAGCTCTTCCCGGATGCAGCTTGGAGGGATTGGCCTTGAGGAACCAACAACGTCATGGGGATATCATGGGAATATCCATGGAAATGTGATGGGGATATAATATGAGATACTGTGATAATCTAATAGGGATAATCTAATGGGGAGAATCTAATGGGGATCATATATAGTATACACAATCAAATGGGCAATGATCAAACAATATCTATGGTTGATAAGTGTATATATACATGCATGTATACATGGGTGATCTATGATAAAGGCTGGTGGTTTCAGTTTTTTTTCTATGTTCCACCCTATTTCGGCATTGTCCAGCCTGACTTCCACGGATGATCGCCGGTGCTGTACGGCTGGGATGGGCTGAAACCACCAACCAGATGGATCTACAGCGATGCAGGAAGCGCTGAATGGAGCTAAGCAGCTATGCTTTTATTTTATTCCATCCCCATGAAAAGCCCCCATGAACCCTTGGATTCGGTGGTAAAAAAGGAAAGGTCAAATCAACCCTCAATCCCCATTTTGATTGGTTAGGTCATGTTATATTGCATGGTTTGTACCCCCACGTAATACTATATGTAATTATCATAAACCCCAGTGAAAATGGAGTTATGTTCACCAACTTGCTATGTGGATTTGTCAAAGTTGGGATATGACCTCTTTTTTTCGCTATGGTCAAACATATCCGCTTACACCTGACTGCACTTCCAATTGCCCTCTAATAATTTGTTACAGAACTATGGACAATGACCATATTCTAATATTGAATCCGAATAAAACCCAATTAATGCCATTGAATCTCATTTAAAGTCTTGATAAGTCCCATTTAATTCCCAATAGATCCCAACAAATCCCATTTATATAGCCTCTGGTTATTTAATACAGCCATGGAAAATCCTCTATAAATGCAGGTTTGTAGCTGGGAAAATCATCCAAAATTAGCCATTGTCCATGGCTATGTTAAATAACCAGAGGGTAATCCCCAATTGAAATCACCATTTGATGCTCCGCCCATGGTGTTGCCAGCATCTCTTCTGAGGCGCGGGCCACAGCCAACGCCATCTTCGGTCTGGGGATCTACCTGGGTGGGGCGATGGCCTCGCTGGGGGCCTTCATCGACGAACAGGACCAGAAAAAATGGTGAGATGGGAAATTCCCACCAAAAAACGGAGGTTTTCGGGGGAAAATCATGGGAAAGTGATGGGAAAAGGAAAATCGACTCGAGGTTTCAATTGGAACATCTTTTTGCCATATTTTGCGATCAGTAATCCATTTTGTAATCTTGCCCTGAGGTTTTTAGATTGGTTGTTTGTTTTTTTTCAAGCGTGGCAATCAAGGATGTTAAGAATCGTTGTTGATCATTTAGCACTTTCAGAATTTCGAGTCAACAGCGGACAAAAATTCAAGGTTAGGACAGGGATTGTACTACCTGCCTTGGTGGGGATGGTGATCATCCATTTATTTTGAGAACCCTTGCCAACCACAAGAGGACAGAAGTAGGTTGCGGGTACTGCCCATATCAAACTATATACCACTTGCAGTTTACGCCGGCACCCGGTTGGTACTTCGGAAATGGGGAGCATCGTTTGGATATATCATATCGATGCATCCCAGTTAGATGCCAGCTGCAGGGATCATCCTGGCTTTGAAGCAGGGAAAGGACAGACCCCAAGCCCCAAAGATATTTGTTCTCAAAGCAGTTTCCGAATAATCAACCCCCATTGGGGATGGTTTTACTATCATCATCCGATAAAAAGATATAAAAAGTCCCATAGTTCCCATCGTTCCCATCGTTCCACAGGAGGGCTGGCGAACAGCTTGCTTGATCTTCGGCGTCGCCAGTGGCTTGCACCATATGAAATACCACAGTTCTTTCAAGTTGGGCGCAGCTATGCATAATATTGCAGATAATATTTCATCATACTTTATCTATAGATGTATGTTGCTTATAGACGTGCAGCAAAGTTAGTTTGTGGCTGGTTTTACTGCCCTCTCCGGAGGTGTTTCGAAGATTATCCTGACAGGTGTTCATTGCTGTCTTGGAAATTGTGCCGCCAGTGGGGCCTGAAGTGCATATTTTCATCAGACTTGGTTTAAGGGAACATGTTCAACGGGAAACCCCTGATGTTTTGCGGGCAAACTCATGGTTTCTTATAATTTCGAGGGAATATTAATGAATGATATGCATGAGTGATGTCTCCAGTTCTTTTGACAGGAGTCGTTACCAGGTCCCTGATGAGTTGCCAGAAAGCCAGCCTCCTTCCCAAATTAAAGTTGATATGTTCCAGATATTCCTAGATAGACATATATACATGTATACTGTATATATAATTATATATATATAGGCATACCAGATAAATCCAAAGAAGATCATCAACCACAAGTTGGGGATGGTTTTAAATTTGGTTTACCACATTGATGATTAGCTCATTTCCTAGCTCCTTATCATCCTTATCCACTTGGATCAAGTGATGCAGCTGTGAAAGGCCTCGCGGCATCGTTACCTGCTCTCAGCAAACATGATGAGAAGCAAGCTGTGCGTCAGGTCCGGGCATGGGGATTGGGATGTGCCAGTCAGGATCAATTGTTTGATACTTGGGGTACAACATGGTACAACCCAAGTGATCCCACTTATGAATTCGCGGGGCCTCTTGCATCTCTTACATGCGCTCAGCCGTCAAGAAATTGTGAATTGAACAGATGATCCGGAAAGCCTGTTCCTGGCAAGCAGCACTTGCAGGATGAGGTTGGATGGACTTGTTCCACCGACACGCTAGGAACTTCAGCAGCGATGAGCAATGCATTCACCACCAGTCAGTGCTGATATTCAGCCCGATCGGGTGATTACTTCAATTTCAAAGTGCATGGCACCGGATACCTTTTTACAGGTGGTTGCGCCACCCAGTATGTATTGAACAAATCCTTTCCACCCGAAACAGCAAATGTGCCCGAAGATGGCGCAACCCTACACATGCAAAATGTGCCACGTTGCGCCATCTACCCCATTTTGAATTTAAAGTCTTTCTTTCGGGACTGGACGTTCAGCTGTGAAGTGCCTATTGCGGATGTGATCAGCATCCCTGATCTTGCATTGATGGCTCAGCAACTTCCTTTTTGTATTTAGGTCACCCCTTTCTCGGCATGGGGCCTACAGCAAAGCTTTGAAATCCTGGATGAGCCTCAACCTCATTTGATTGGTGTTTGGAAAGTTGTGAACGAAATCCGTGGTAAATTCTATACTAGTTATAAAAGTTTACTTGATTGCACACGTTCCCGTTATCAAACTCTGCCCAACCTTGCCTTTCTAAGAAAAAGCCAAAAAGCAGGTGGTGAGAACGATCATGAATAAAAGTGGATAATGATATTGGTAATGAATGTCACCAAATATTAATGGGCAAATTCATGTTGCTCCAACCCTGCCCTTTGTTTTGCGAGTAGATCACCCCTTGCATCAGAAAACCTCCAAATCCTGAGATCAGCCACCGAGCTACCTGGTCTAGCGAGGACATGGACTTGTCACTGGGCGACATGGGTAGAGCCTCCAGTTGGTGAGTGAATGTGACTGAGTCACACCAATAGTGGTGTTACCCTTTGGTTATTCAACAGTTCGCCATGAAAAATCACCATTTTTAATAGGTAAAATCACCATGTTTATCATCTATAAATGGGCCGTGGCTTCCATGGCTATGTTAGTCATAGCCACAGGGTAAATCACAAAGGGAAAATTGATAGTTTCCCCAACACATCGTGGGGGGCAAACTTTGTTTGAAAACCCAACCATTCGATGAGGATATGGGGACAGTGTGATATGTGTGATTTGAGTTTGTTCAGACATGGGGATATGATGCTGGAAGGGTTGTATACATATATATATATATATACATGCGTTCAATAGATAAGTTCATGACATGTCCCACTAAAAGTGAAAACTTCAGATCAGGATCAGCAAATCACAATCCCTGGTCTTAGAATGGTTGGTATCCATAAAACATCATAAAACTCACCCCAAGAAAGCGGATTCCAATTGCTTCCCTGCCCCCAAGGTCAAGCCGGCTAGCCTCACTCCCGCAGGCGTTTCTGGAAGTTTCTGGATGGGTGTGTCTGAAAATGGAGAGTTTCCCAGCAAATAACAATTTTAGTATAGTTTAATGGTGCCTAGCACTTGAAATATGTAAGATAACCATTTGCGGTGGATGGCTTCAGCTATCCTTAGCCCTTTTGCTTTAGCGATTTAGGGTGGCTGAGTGCAACTACTGGTATTGCCAGAAGTTAACCCTGCCATCCGCCTTGGTTCCTTTCTTGTGACACTTCTGTGGCTGCATGGTTGTATCCCAGCTAGATGGAGTTTGTAGGGGCATGTAGGGGCTACCTCCTGGTACAATGTTGCACGATATGGGTTTGTTTGGAACTTGGATGCCCGAAAGTCATCTTATGAATGGATCATCAACCTCTTTCCCATGAAAATTCCAGACTTTGGGACCATTTGGGACCCCATCCCACACGAATTTTTCAGAAAACGCAAGGTCCACAAAGTCAAAAGCATCTCATCACACCTTGGATCCGATGGGTCTAGTTACCCCTTGAGGCCACTGCCAATGTATGGGAGAGCTCCATGCAGGCGGCTGTGTCAGCTGGGCAGGGGCGGTTTGCCTTAGGACAAATTGTGATCCATTTGCCCTCCGGTACTCAACCGTGGCAATGGAAAATTCACAATTTATAGATGATTTTCCCGTTGAAACCTCCATTTATAGGTGATTGCCCATTGCCAAGACAGATTCTGTGTAGAGTTTTCTGTTTGGATTTGCCCAGTTTCTTCCCGCACTATATAACAGTGAGGGATTAACCAATTGGAACAGGTATGTAACCTACAGAAGTTCAAACATGTGATTCAACCAGATTGAACCATTACCAAATTATTGCCATGCAAATCTAGGATTTCTAGTGCTTCTGGGTTTGGCAATGGAGAGAGGGGGAGAGAGAGGGAGAGAAAAACAAGAGATAGTTGGTACTTAACCCATTCAATGCGTTTTTTTGGTTAAGCAGTGGACCAACTGACCACCAAGATACCTATTTTAGGGGTAAGGATCAACCAGAAACTACAGGACTTTTCGGTTGCTGGTGATGAAGATCCTGTAGGAGGCATGCAAGATTTGTTTGATCTAGCAGGCGCGGTAAATTGAAAAGTCATCCAAATAGATTTGCCTCAATATCGGGCACCCCAAGAGCCCATCATAGTTTGGGGAATGACCAATATTGGGAGTACATCATTTCCCATGTTGTTTGGTCGAATCATTTTGATGGTTGCCCACGAGAAATGGATCCTCGTGGTGACTGGGCAAGCCTTCCCCAGCTGGGTTTATCCCATTGTTGGCTATGGGAATGGCTCAAAACTATACCACCCCAAGAAATTACTGGTTAAATGGAAAAACAGGTGACCAATTTGGTGGGGCCATTGCCATCTCATGTTTGAGAAATCGCCATATATCGACCTCCCCACGATGTCACCATAGATGATGATTGGGAAGAGAAACCAATCCCAAGTCACATTCTGACAGTTTGATGAATGATTAGTCAGAATATATTTGAATTCATCCAGATAACATGAAATATTAAGTAAGTGTCTTCAAATTATCATCACTGGGTGAGAATGTAAGGTAATCCATACTTGCTGTGATTGTTAAAAAAAAATGTACTTAAAATCCACCAAGATCAATGGGCACCCCAACTGTACAGATACCAGAAAGCCAAAAAAAAACAAAAAAACTTAGCCATACTTAGCCCTACTTCGCCAATTATGCGGCATCACATGTGATCAAAATGGCTAAGTATGGCTAAGTATGGCTATATAAGTATATACTTAATTAGCCAATTATGGCCTGGTATATCAGATGGCTGTGGGTCAAAATGACCAAACCACTGGTGATCCCAGGCTGTGGCACCCAGTGGTGCTCGATGGCTCCTGCTGGCAAGTGCCTTGCGTTTCAGTGCAGGCGCCCGGAAGTTGAGAAATGGTGTTAGACCACGAGAAGATGTAGTGGTTTTTCATGGTTTTAGCATCAAAAAGGTGGATTTAACCATGATTTAACCATGAACAGTTGGGATTTCACCATGAAAACTGGTGTTCATGAAAAAGGTGGATTTACTGTGAGGAAAGTGGATCTTGCATGATTTTACCATGAAAAAGTTCGATGGTGTTCTCCAAAACAGAGATTCGACCATATGATTTTTACCATCCAAAAGAGAGATTTGACAATCCACAATAACTGTCGATGAATTGGATTTCGAACCACTAGAACTGTGGATATATAACATGATTTCACCCGGTCAAATGTCGAAAGTCCACCACTCAAAGCAGGTGTTGCTCCACCTCGCGATTTCCGCGGCCAGGTTTCGCCATTTTGGTTTGGCTCCCTTCGGCCATCCGCGCCACCTTTCCGGGAGATGTGGAGCAGCCGCGCGGTTCGAAACGTGTTTTGCTGCCCCCTTTGGGTCTCCCCACGTGAGGATCCAGGTGATGAATCATCAAAAATGGTGATTTAACTAGCAAAGATGTTTGTTTAACCCCACCAAATGGTGGTTTACATTGATTCACGTTTTTTTGACCATTGTTAAACCACATGTTTGCTGGTTTGACGGTTTTCATGGGAAGGGTGATTTGGAGAAATTATAAGGACCGAACCTCCCTTCCATCCATATCCATCCGCAGATTGTTCCGAGGTTTGCTTTAGTCAACTCGCTTATCAAGGGCGTGGCAGGCAGTTTATCCTCCATCAGTGGAGGCGTCGAGGGCACGGGCAACCCCAGATCAATCTGGTCTGGGGATTTTGTGGTTCATGGGGCATTCGAATTTGTAGAAACGCTCATATTGTATAAGGGCAGGGTATATAGTTATTGTGATTACAGACCAGTAGCTGGTTGGTTTGACCATATGAATCCAAGTCGCAAATCTACTGTAAGTTTGTGTGGATCGAACATGTGAGGAGATGAAATGAAGCTGCTGGTAGTTGAAGATGTTTTGATGCTAGTCCATCTGATTTAAAAAGGCAGAGGCCATCCAATGTTTGGTTGTGATGTTGCAAATTGTTTGATCATTTTGATCTTTTAGGCCCCCCCAGCGAAATTTTGCTGCTGTTGTGTTTTCAAATGAATCGCATCCCCTTGCCATGGCAAATATCCCCCAGAAAATTCAGAAACCTATAGAAACCTTGTTTTGCAACTCATTTCGCTGGAACAATCTCATGGAATCTTCCTTGTTTTTGTCGCTTGGCACCGTTTCCAAGTCTCGAAGAGAAATCCAAGAAAAACGCGCGCGCGTTTCAGGCGTGGCGGCGGATGCCTTGCGATCAAGAGGCCCCTGCTCAGGGGATTTGAAACTGTCCGTTGTTGGTATATCACTATGGGCCACAATGTGGGCAACCACCATAACCAACTACCATGACTGGATGGTAAACCTACCAGCCATAAAAATGGTGATGACTTGGGGGTGGTTTATGATCCAGGAAGGTGGTGAAGTCATGGCCCATCATCATCCTGGCGACCAGAAACAAAGGGGCCCGCCCCGTTTGTACGAACACGTGAATTTCATTGCGTCATCCCAAGTTAGGTCGTCCCGATTTTGGTCGCATGTTTCCTGTTTACTTTAAATCACTGTAGACTGAAGTAGACTGCAAATGACTGCAAACCAAAGCCAAAGCTTCGTCAACAAAAATATATGCCTGGGAAAGGGACGCAGGGAATGGTTTTTTGAAAGCATACATTTAAACATATTTAAACTATTTTGGGCGTTCGATGAACCAAAGTCCATAGATGTCCATAGAGAAGGCCCTTAAAGGGATCATCCAATCAAGTCATCACTGATAATGACTGGGTGATTTTTGTCAATGCCCATATGCGTTATTGCCTTTAAACTGCAAGTCTTGTGGTATAAAAAATGCACCATATCTTTACAATTCTTTATAGATCTTCCGGTACATTTACCATCTTGAAAATTATATTTACCATTCCTGTGTACTTTTTGAACGTTCAATGGTATATATCTACCAGATATTTACCATAGATTTACCATATCTACCATAGATTTCGCATATAGATCCAGCGTGAAAGCGCCGGTTGTTTCCCCCTGTCCGCAGAGAGGCTTCGGCGATCGCTCGGCGGCTTGGTTCTGTGCCGCTTCGAGTCTGGCTGCTGCTCCTCTATGGCCACCTGGACGCCATGGCCGAGGTTGATGACGGTTACATGAAGCTTACATGACGGTTATTATTAATGATGCATGACGAATATGGTTGATGAGTGATAATGGTAAATGATGGTTAATGATTAATTGCTAATAATTGATGATCAGGTTATTTCATGATATCATTATTGATGAAGAATGGTACAGTAAATGATGGGTATCACATACATACGGTGTTATTAATTTGTGAACATTGTACAATTAAGGTGGTTTCTATCATCAAAACTCCAGAAAAAAGAGACAACTTGATGGTTTATGGTATTGTAATTGTAGTTGCTAATGCTTAATGATGGTTGATCCTTAAGAATGCCAAATGATGTTTATGATTCAGATGCCAATCAATTTAGGGGGAGGGGATAGACTGAGAGAACCAACCCCCCAAAAACGAGCAAACGAATGAACTCATGGTTTACATATTAGGGGCTAAACCACCAACACCCACTAGTAAAGGCGAATACCATCTAGTGTTTGGGTGGGTCAAGTTCGGTGGGCGCTTGGGTGCTGAGCCATGCGGAACCTTGAAGCATCCGAAACCCGATGGTTTCAATGCTCAGAAATGGCTTAGTGTTAAGGATGATTTGAGGGTACCCCTAACTTAGGAAAGATGAAACGGAGTAAGCCCAAACCCGTTAATCTCCAAGTTTGGATGACCCCACGTCCTTTGCCGAATGAAACTTCTAGGCTTATGAAAATCTTACCAGCAAACTCTGAGGGTCGTTGGGTATTTATGTTTGTCATTTTTTTGTCATTTTTTTGTCATTTGGTTTTGTCATTTTCTTGTCATTCCTGTTTTGTGGTGTCATTTTTTGTCATTTTTTTGTAATTTTTTTGTTTTTTTTTGTCATTTTTTTGTCATTTTTTTGTCATTTTTGTGTCCTTTTTTTTGTCATTTGTCGTTTTTTGGTCATTTTTTTGTCATTTTTGTGTCATTTTTTTGTCATTTGTCGTTTTTTTGTCATTTTTTTGTCATTTTTTTTGTCATTTTTTTGTCATTTTTTTGTCATTCGTCATTGTTTGTCATTTTTTTGTCATTTTTTGTAATTTGTCGCTTTTTTGTCATTTTTTTGTCATTTTTTTGTCATTTTTTTGTCATTTTTTTGTCATTTTTTTGTCATTTTTTTGTCATTTTTTTGTCATTTGTCGTGTTTTTGTCATTTTTTTGTCATTTTTGTGTCATTCTTTTGTCATTTGTCATTTTTTTGTTTTTTTTTTGTCATTTTTTTTGTCATTTTTTTGTCATTTGTCGTTTTTTTTGTCATGTTTTTGTCATTTTTTGTCATTGGTCATTTTTTTTGGTTATTTTTGCGGTATTTTCCAGTTTTTAAAGCATTTGTTTGCATTTCTGATAAGAAAAACGAGAAATGACAAAAACCAACAAAAAATGANGGTTATTTTTGCGGTATTTTCCAGTTTTTAAAGCATTTGTTTGCATTTCTGATAAGAAAAACGAGAAATGACAAAAACCAACAAAAAATGACAAAAAAATGACAAGAAAATAACAAAAAAATGACAAAAAAATGACAAAACATGAAAAAAGAATGACGGCAAAATGACAACAAAATGACAAAGAAATGACAAAAAAATGACAATAAAATGACAACACAAATCCAAAATGACAAACCTGAATGACAAAAAAATGACAACAAAATGACAAAAAAATGACAAAATAATTATTTTATGTTTTCCAGTGTTTGCAGGCCCAAGATTTTCCTAATTCTAGGCAGCAAAACAGACAGCACAGAAAGAAGCGGGCATCTAAAAACATCAAATATAATCAAATATAACCATTCAAAATACTCTCAAAATGATTGAGTCCAACAGTTAATTGTAGCGATCTCAACCGTGCAGTGACTTGTAAATCGAACCAGCTCTAAATCCTCAAATCTCATGAAATTTTGGATGGTCCTATCTTCCTACGTGATGAGTTAAGAACACTGAACAGTGGGGCTGGGAAATGGATATTGATAAGCCCAAATATGGTATCATCATACTGTAGTAGGTTTCAAGACATCCCATACTGGTAAGTTGTTACAGTTGGCAATGAAAGCCATGGCCATGGCCCATTTGGGCAATGATTTACCATGATTTACCTCTAAAAAGTGGTGATGTTTGCTGAAGGTATCCCCAAATCTTCAGCCACTTCTGCCGCCTGAGGTATTTCACCCTGGCTGAGGGGTTGAGCTTCCAGCTTTGTATGCTACTTCTCTGTGCAGAGCACCCTGGCACGAGAAAAAACATGATTGACCCTGAGTATCCCTGAGTATGTTTGGGAGGTAGCCTCTTTTCAGACGAAAACATTTGAGTTGATTGCCAATTTTGAGTTGATTGCCAATTTGATTGCTATTAAACCGTTCGGAAACTATGATACTGATAAACCATGATTTGGGGGGTTACCCTCTGGTAAACTAACATAGCTATTGAAAATGGCCATTTCCGTAGTTATGTTAGTTTACCAGATGGTATATAAGCCTATGTTCCTGGATTTTGCTTCGTGGTTCAATCCACCAGTTTCAGTGGGAATCTGCTTGGACTATGCGTTGGGGCGCCGGGATGCCCATGGCATTTTCGTCGTGACATCATGGCATTGGGCGTAAGACCAACCATGGTGCTGCCATCAGCAACTGATCATGATCCAATCGATCGCTAGGAGTTCGCTGATGGTTGTGGTATGCAACTGATCCAGAAGTACCTGGAGGATCAAGTTCACCAATCCACCCGTTGTGTTTTTCATGATGAGGGCAAACCTTAGAGAGGTCCTGGCAAAAAACAGCGTGTGTGGACTCGTCATGAATCATTTGCCCAGATTTTTTTGACTGGTTTCCGGATATGTTTCAAGGCTTCCCCCCATTGATTATGGAAAAGATCCACAATTTCAACCGTAGATTGACCCTATCAAACCAGCGTCGCAACGACAGATGTCTTAAGAAACATCAAGACAAAACATCAATAAAATCATCTCAATGAGATTTAAAAGGCTATAAATGTATCCAACCCTCATCCGTATAGATGTTCCTATGGATTCTCCCACACTCCCACGGCCGAGGTATTTGGTGGCCGAGAGTTGGTTGGGCCCAGCCATTTCGGCCTTACAAGGCTCAGTGCCTTCTGACCGACGCGGCACAGCGCAGGCCACCGTGATGGGCCAGTGGGTCAAGCGACTGGTTTGTACCGTACGTTATGACAACATCCAAAACAGAATCAAACGGATAGAAATCAAGAAGGAAGTAAATTTCAGTATTCTACGAAAATAGTGAGCGATTACTTTTTTGCAGTTTTTCCATAGAATAGTAAACTTTGTCGAAAACAATGGTGAATACTTGATATACTTGCGTCCATGTTTTTGGGGACGAAGTGCTGTTGACTTCTGCTATACATGGGAGACAGTACCAACCAGTCAAAAGAAAAAGTTTTCTGCAAAGTGTTTATGGGTTGTTGGTATTCTTCTTGTTGGCTACATCAGCTGCAAATATTCCCCTTTTGTTAGTTCATATCCCAATATGATCATAATAGGGGTAAGACCCAGCGGGGGCCGATTGACTGGGCACCATTTTTGAAATATCTTTACCCAATCCCCGTTTGGGAACCCAAATTCTACCTCATACCCAGAACAAAATCATTGACCATTAATTGTCAAAATGAAGCAAACTTGGGGATGGTGACCAGCAATGACAAATCTCTATCCCCAGATGGAACCTATCCCCAGAGGGCCCCAGATCCAAGCCATCTTCGAATCCAGGTTTGGAAGAGAATTTGCCGTTGGATAGTGGACTTGACATATGTGGGTTCATGCTACATCTCCAAATCATTCGAGCCCCAAAAATCAAATGAAAATTACGAACTCGCAGAATGTTCACAATAAACATGCCTTTTTGGGGCGCAAAAAAAACCGATTGGGTGATGGCCATCCCCAATCCGTCTGACCAACGTGTTCTGAACAGGGGGTTTTCTCCTCCCTCACTGCGTGGCTTGGAAGCAATAGGTTGGAATGCTCTCCGGATGGTGCCCAATGAAGATGTTGAAAACCCAAAACCAACATGGCGATTCCCTATGATAAACTGAGAACTTATCACTTACCCTCAGGTAATCAAACATGACAATGATTAAATTGTGGATTTTCCAACCAGCCACGTTTGACTACCGGAGGGTATCCTTACAGCAAAGTGACATGGTTAAACTCTGCGTTTCCAACTAACACAGCAACCCGAACTGAAGCAGCAGTCCATACCCATAGCAACCCCCAGGAAACTAGAGCTCGGTTACAAATCCACCAGAAAATTAAATTAAATAAGTGGTTAATTGCTTCTCCAACATTTTTTTGGATTACAGTATGCATCAAATATCGCCTTTCAATTTGCAGTAACTCTGTCAGCTTTACAGGACCTCAAAAACTCGATTGAAAAGTGATGGGCCCCTATTTGCGTGTGGTTTCTATCTATCTTTTTGGGGCTTTCTATCGGATTCGACTATTGTTTTCTAGCCTGAAGCCATTCCACGTGCTGTTGCTTTCCCCGAGTTTCCCAAGGCTTGGAAACGCCTTGCCCGTTGGATTGGGTTTGTTGGCTCCATCGGATCTGACTTCTGGCCTTCAGATCAGCGTAGCGGCACGCGGGGCACCGGGATGGCTTTTTTTTTTTTTTTTTTGGGGGGGGGGGGGCGGTCAATGGGACCCAAAAGATGTGAGAATTCTAGCGAATGAAAGGCTGTTCTGAACATGTTTCAATCCACCCAGAGAAAGGCTGGCTTTTCACCAGAAGATGATTGTACACCATTATACGTGAATCAGCGAACGGAAATAAATGAGCTTACTGTAAGCGTGACTAAGTATGATGGGGCTACTTGGTTTGTAACTTGTATATAGGGTTACTACTTGGAAATCTGAGGCTTACTGGCCAGTGTTCTGACTCCGGAAAGAACTGGCGCATTAGCAATCAGTTGCCCTCCAGTCAACTAACATATATAGCTGTGGAAATAACATAGCCGTGGAAATCCATCGCTTTCCTTTGGAAACCGTCGTTTTTTAATGGGCCATGTTGGATAGCAAATTGATGCAATCTGTAATTGCTGGAGGGTACGGTAGTTGGGGTATTTGATATGATTTAATATGTTGTTGGTATTTGTTGGTTATGTATCCCATTGTTTCACCTTTTGCATCCCTATTGTTTTGCTGGTGATTTCGGCACCTCCCTGGAGGCGTGTTATGTCCTCAGCGGTCTTTGCTTTCTACTGGCCTCCAGTCATTTGCAACAGGCTGGGATGGGCCGTGGCCGTGGCTGAGTTCACGTCAGTAGAGTTAATAAATGTGAAACATCTTCAAAGATCTTTGCTGCGTTCGACTTGAGGTTGCTGATGTGCCCAAGTCTGCAGGCCATAGGTGCCATAATTGCCGGAATCATATCATTAGTAATATAGTAATTTCATTGGAGAGTCAGCATGATCTGTAAATCCTCATGTCCTGGATATGCTGCGCAGCCACAAGTGGCTTGCGGCATCGGTGCAATAGCTCAAAGATGGCTCGCAGCACTATGTTTGTTGGCAAAAAAGCATTTTAAACTGTATGTGTCGTAGAAACCAGTCTTTTAGTATGATCCTCCGGGTACCTTGGCTCGCAATCAGGAGGTTCCTCACCCAGAAGATGCTTCGCAGTGAGTAGCAAGCTGATGACTGGGAAGTGGAGCTGTATAGAACCCTCGCTGTGGGTCAAATTGTTGATCAATCCCTACAGGGTTACAGTAATTTGGTATCGTTGTCATTCTGAGACATCATCCGCAAGTCTGATCCACGCTAATCTTTTGGGGAGCTCGACCTGATGACGTTGCATTGATGTCAGTTGAGATCTATGAAATCTGCTTTGGAAGTCACCCCCCTGGCCTTGAGACGGCTAAGTCAGTTTGGAACAACCAAAATGGACGGAGATTATCACATCATCATTGTCTCCAAGTTTGTCCAACGACAACCATTTGAGCTTCCGGAAATCTCGGAGTTTTAAATCTTCTTGGGAGTCGATTTTGTTTTGCCTTCAAGATCTTGGGTGAAGGCAGTTTTCGCAGCGAAAACCTGCTGCAGAGACTCTGGCTTCCACCTTTCAGCCAGAGGGAAAAAAACGCGGGGAAGGAGAGTGTAATTAGATATGTACATATCATAGATATACATATATATATATATATATACATATATTATATACTATGTGTGTATAGTGACTTTGTTTATAAAATAGGATGTCCCAAACCGCACCGAGATGGCAATGGAGAAGGAGGGAAACCTCACTGCGTATCATGATTCCTTCATGTGAATTGCAAAAAAATCAGGCGTGGGACACCCCCAACTTGAGATGAACATAAGGGAAATGAAGGGAAAATCTGTTTAAAGTGATGGGTGTCGCGATTGTGAGGGAGTTTCTTGTTGTGGGCGTCATGGCATTTGTCATATGATGCAACATGAAAAACCACGAACCCCTATATATATAATTATATATATATATACATATATAATGTATGTGAATAGTAACCACCAAAAAGATGCAAGAGTACTTCATCACTAGTTTAGTACGCGTTTATATACTTTACTCTTTTTTTTGAGGAGTTGCTACATATGAGTATATCTATATTCTATTTATAAATATATACATATATGTCCACATGTATGCTTATGATGATTAGAATAGGAGAATAAAACATTCCCTTACACTAAACCATTACTTGACGTTTTCAAATCTGTAGAACATCGAAGTTACAGTAATAATGTCAATCTGGTGGCTTCCTAGGTGGGTAGCCAGCTTACAAAAGAAAAAGGATTATCTCAGATTATCAATAGTGACATTGATATGTATGCATGTCCACATGGATTCAAAAACATGTGCCGCCCCATAGGAAACCCACAGAAAGCATTTACACTAAGGTATCCTGGGAACGTCTTTTGGCTCGTGTGCGTTTGCAGGTGTCCAAAAGGAAACAATTCTGAATCGCGGAGCCATGTGGCCATGGACAGCATTTAGCTGAATTCATTGTACAACATGCCACCTGCGCCTGCGAATTTTGCTTGGCACTCGCTTTGGAGTGCCGCGGAAATGCTGAAGGAAACATGCCAGCGCTTTGCAAATGCCAGTGGTGCTTCAGAAATATTCAGAAACAAGACAGAACTTATGCGGAAAAGATTGACCGCCATGGGCCATGGAGCGTTTGTTTCCCAGGCTTTCCATCCTAGAATTTAGGCTATGTTTCTTTTTTGGCGGATTTTCACCCCCATGTCTTGTTATCGTTCGGATTGACTATTCCGAAATATTCTTGGAATCTTGGGGAGGTGTGACTCAACAACCGGACCCCTTTGGTATCCTTTGCAAACTTCCACAATTCACCGATCGAGCTAGGCGTAGCTAGCCGCCATATGTCGCTACAGGTAAGATTCATACCTCATAGCTGGTGCATCCTGCCAACTTTCGCAGTTGCAGGCTTAAAACCAGTTCATTCATTATTTACCGCCTTCAAAAACCATTCCAGGACATAGTAACCCTCAAATGGGTAGCAAAGGAAAATCCTACTAAATTAGTGGTGAATTGTGCTTCTATTTGGTTGCGATTTACAAATAATTACTATCCAAGAAAGATTCTAGCTGTCCAATAGCCCTCTGCTATATGCAAATATGATCAAATATGTATATATATATATATAGTTCACCCACTCTGTTTTGGATGTGTGCACCTCATAGTGGGCCCATCATTGTGTCCGTAAATTGGCTTGTCCAAAAATGCACGGTTGAAACACTAGAGTTTCTTCATGATTTGGATGCTAAAACGAGGTAAGAGCGCCTCTAAGAGGCCGTGCGTTTCAGCACATTGATTTATTTCTATTCAATCATGTTTTAAGGTTTCGCCACAGCGAGAGCGGTTTTGAAGANAGCGCCTCTAAGAGGCCGTGCGTTTCAGCACATTGATTTATTTCTATTCAATCATGTTTTAAGGTTTCGCCACAGCGAGAGCGGTTTTGAAGAGGTATTTATATTTAGTAGGTGTGTCAAAACTCATGGAAGGGTATGGAAAAATGAGGCTTACATAGTGATTTTACTGGCCTGTGTGGGACGAAAGCCATCAGCTTCATTGTTCTTTTGCGGCGCCAAAGTTTGGTTCAGCCTCTTTTGCGGCAAAGGTCTCCNTTACTGGCCTGTGTGGGACGAAAGCCATCAGCTTCATTGTTCTTTTGCGGCGCCAAAGTTTGGTTCAGCCTCTTTTGCGGCAAAGGTCTCCAAGACGTAACATCAACGTATCGTAGCATCAACGTATAATCAACATAACATCACCGCAACATCAATGTATCATCAACATATCATCAACGTAACATCAACGTATGATCAACAGAACATCAACGTATGCTCAACATAACATCATCGTATAATCAACAAAACATCAACGTATCATCCACGTAACATATCGTAGCATCAACGTATGATCAACATAGCATCACCGCACCATCAACGTATCATCACCGCAACATCAACGTAGCATCAACTTGCACGCAAGATACATGAACGTTATTGCACCCCCCCCCACTACACCCCACCCCACCCCACCCCACCCCACCCCACCCCACCCCACCCCAACCACGTAACATCAACGTATCATCCACGTAACATCAACGTATCATCACCGCAACATCAACATAGCATCACCGCAACATCAACGTAGCATCAACTTGCACGCAAGATACATGAACATACATGAACGTTATTGCACCGCCCCCTACCCCACCCCACCCCACCCCAACCCCAACATATGTCGGGCAAACCGTAAAAAAACTCAAAAACGCACGGCCTCCTAGAGGCGCTCATACCTAAAAGGACAATTACCTTTGCGCTTGGGTAATTTATATGGCTATAGAGAATGGTCCATTCAGTTTGACGATCTATCTGTCGTTTAAACTGGTGACATTCAATAGCAAACTGCTAGATTGTCGGAGGATAAAGTTCCTTTGCAGAAACCAATTCAATGATTGTGACATGTGGCACCATCATCTCCCCCGGTTGAGACACGACGCATCTCTGTCACTTCTGGCGTTGGCAACACCCAGCTGTCCGCCACAGGGGGGGCCTGCCGCGCGTCTTTTGCGCGCGATGACCAGCGAGGTCGAATCCAAACCTGAGTCGCAACCTCATGAAATCAGGAGACAGAGATTCAGATTCATTAAGAAATTCATTGAGAAATTCATTAAGTACAGCGGGACTCATTTCTGCGAAATCATGAAGTACAGCGGTCTTTAAAAAAGATGTTGATCCAAGCGATCAGAATTCCATATGTATCTATAGCCTGCTAGGTGTTGGGGTACAGAAGCACTCTGCTGAGTAACACTGATCCCAGTCTATCCCTTCGTAAGGTGAAATTGTAGACTATTGATAAATATTGCCTTGACACCCCAAAGTTAGCTAGTCACGAAAGTAAAGAAAATGCATAGTAATGGCAAACATGCATTAAAAACACGCACACCATGCATGGGGATGGGGTTTTCTGCAAGCTTTGTCCTTGGATTAGCCTTGTACATCCTTGTACGGAGCCACGTGTGAACCCTGAAGTGCAGATACTTAAGGAACCTTCCAATCATGTGCTGCTTGCTTTTGCTCACGTCACACACATTGCTAAACAGCTAAAATGTATTGAAGGGTTGCATTTCTGTTGTGGTCAGTCATGAGTCATGATGTTTCTTTATAAATCTGGGTCTTGCATCCCACCCAAATCTTGGATGGCTTACGTGATCCAGATGTTTTTCGAGGACGGGTGGCACAACCAGCCACCAGTTTTGAGGTTTGCGTCGGGTGCGTCAGAGTATTGCTTTCCGGCTGCGGACGCCTGAAGCTCAGCCGGGACGGCAACCTGATCCGAGTGCCGTTCAAACGATCAGCTGAGTGGTACCAGCGAGATTCCATGGGATTCATGGGGTCTAATTGCTTTGAACCAACCAAAAATGGCGATATGATGGGGGAAAATGGTGGGGATGATCTCATGGCGATGGAGGGATATGATATAATATGATATATACTGATTTGTGAATTTGTCCGGAAAGGTGGCATTAACAATACCATAAACCATTTTGGGGGTGCCCCATTTTCCGACTCTATTCTTCATTGCCACTGTTGTTTGCTTAAACCTTTACACCAAGCTGGTGTCACAAGTGTTGGGCCTTGCCCAACAGTATGAACGGTGCTCAATTTGGTGGTCCCGGCACGTCGCAGCCATTTGAATCTCGATGAGCCAAATCAGATCTTTGCTTCGGACGATTCATATCGTGCTTGTCGCTAGTGGTGACAGCGCACGTCTTGCCCCATTGACACGCACTGATTCAAGATATTCCGTTGACCCATAGATTTAAATTAAAGACCCATGAGTTTCTAGCTGGATGTTTGTGGTTGCTGCTTTCCAATTGTGGTGGCCTGGGCCAATGATAGCATTGGCAGTATTGGACATCCCAAGATGCTTCATCACATGGTGGGAAAGCGGTGAAAAAACGGCTGTGTGGCACGATGTGACTTTCCGGGCTCTCGAAAAGTGAGTGTGTAAAAGAAAACTGTCGGCTTTGCATCTTCCGTTCACGGAATGGCTGCAGTCGGTCTGGCGCCATTCAAGTTGCAGAGGAGCGAAGTGCAGAAAAATCGCTTCCAGGGAGGATTGCCACAGGGATCCACAGGGTGTGGAGGTCTAATTTGCAGAGTGTATGGATTGAAGTCTTTGAAACTTGAGGTTGGTGCAGAAAGCAAACAAACAGCCATATATCGGCATGTACTGTAGATAGACAGACAGACAAATAGTGGCGTGGGAAGGTACTCGGTAGACAATTAGAATAAATGGAATCGATGAGATTAGATAGGAAAGCATATAGATTGAGACAGATCTAGACAGATACAATTGATAGATCTGCCTATGTTGTAACATGTTGTAATTTTGCCTTTTGGCCCAGCATCCCAGGGGATATTGGCAAACAGAAACATTTCGGGAACGGTAGGGTTGGCGAGCTATGACAGGTGACCGATGGCAGATCTCGACCGTTGTTTTTTGATGTAAAACGCTCCCTCCCAAATGGGGGTTTCCTAATGGCTGGGGGTACCCAAATAGCTGGATGGTTTATTTCATGGAAAATCCCCATCTATAAATGGATGATTTGGAGGTACCCCTATTTTAGGAAACCTCCCAAATATGAACAGAATTGAGATATGCCGATCCAAAACTTTGAACCGGTTTTCTGGGGAGCAGTTGTCAGGGTCAAAGGGAAAAAGCCACGAAGACCTTCGGCGCCATTTCAGTGGCAAGATCGCATCCAATACTTAGTCTCCCAATCAGCTGTCAGCAAAGGTTCCCCGACCCACCAATCTGGCATAGAGATGCATACCCTCCGGCAATCAAATGTGGCAATTGGAAATCCCCTATGAATGGTGGTTTTAATGGGAAAATCCACTATAAATGGCACTTTTCAATGGCTATGTTAGTTTACCAGAGGGTATAGAGATTTCATTTCAATGAAAACAATCTGTGCTTCAGGGATCATCACTGCACTGGCTCAGACCGGAGCAACACGCGCCGGTGCAAAGCTGTCGCGGTCTCGGCAGATGTGCCCAAAAATTGAATCACAAAGCAGTTGTGATCACACTTGGGAGAGATGATGAACATCACTGGATACTAGGAGCATCTAGGAGCTTCATTAGATGATGTAAGAAATCAACTTAAAACCAAACTACCATGATGAAACAGTACCCAGTAGCAGCTCTTATTTTTGTACATGCCAACATAATACAAACCTTAAGCACCATTCTGCATCAAATTTCAAACTCATCCACCAAAGGCGTGGCCCACCAAAGGCGTGGCGCTGCGGTTCGGGCGATGCAGGTGTGGCAGACGGTCAGTAGCAGCCGGCAGCGTGCCCGCAATGCGGAACGGATCACCAAGAAGCCGCACGGTGCAGATGTGGGTAGCGTACAGCTGTATCGTTTAACCAACAAATCTGGTGGGTTCAGATACAGTAATATGGTAAACCCATGTAAACCCAATGCCATAAACCTACCATGAGGAATGGTTTATCATTGGGTTTACCACATTGTTCATATTTGGGATGATGCTCGATGACCAACACTTGTCAGAGGTGTCCATTGACTCAGATGACGGATGCTCAGCGAGTTCCAGCACCAAATCCAAAGAGCTTAATTTTCAACCCCTAAAATTGCTGGAACTTCTATGGGACAATGATGGGACCCCTACTCTTAGACGACTCCTACTCCCAGGTTCGAACCCCCAAGCATATGGGAAGCTTATGGAAGCTTTTGAGAATGGGATCCCATCATGGGGGTGTCCCTCATCGTTTCCATATGTTTCCATGGATAAAATGGATGATCGATCTGTTGCAGCCATGTTGCATCCATGTTCTGGTGGCTCAACTGTCAGCCAGAAGATGAAGCGCTCCATGAAGTGACACTAAGGTTGCAAGAAGAAGTGAAGCAACGGGCCGTGAAACGCGCCTATGATCAGATTGGAGCGTTTGAAGATCACTGGCGGTACCTCAAGGACCGACCATGGATTTTTGTTCAACTCAGGGACTGGTGCTGCTGATTTCGAGGCGGATGGTCAGTTCACAATCAAAGTGCTGAATCCATATGGGGACGGATCAACACCTGACCTATGAAATACATTGAAATACCAGATGTTGCGGGGACCAACATCCATTTTCCAGCTTTTTTGGTTTTCAACAAGGTGTGAGTCAGGGTGTGACATGTTTTTGACCCGGGCCCATGCCCAGGTCAAGTTCAATTCTTAGACTGATTGGAGGAGGAAAAAAAACACCAAAATGCTGTGGAGAGTGTAAGTGCCACAGTACCTGAATCTACCTGAAATGTGTGTACAAATAACGAATGTCAGGGGAACAAACAAAGCTTCGTGTGATCCCCACCGTGGCATATATCCTGACACACTCTCTCCGATATCTCATTTGACATTCTATTTGGCATGTTATTTGGCATTCTACCTGAGACATCCTGAGACATATTCTTCCATATCATCTCTAGCATTTTATCTGGCATTCTATCTGACATTTTATCTGACATAGTCTAGCATTCTAGCTAGTATAATGTTCGGGTCCTAGAGGCCGAGAGAGCCCGCAAGCTCGCCATAGTGCTCGGGTCCGTAGATGCCCACAGAGCTGGCAAGCTTGCTAGAGTGCTCGGGGCCTGTAGAGGCCCAGAGAACCAGCGAGCTCGCTATGGAGTGGGGCAAACAAGTTGGCCACATGTGATGCTGATGTGGGTTTTTGACGGCGTTTGGGCGTGTACCTGCTCTCTCGCTCTCTCTCTCTCACTCTCTCTCCAGGGTCCTTTGTTAAAATCTAGAGTCCCTCACCTGGCAGGTGGGGAATGTCAGCTCTTCCATTTGTCAACATTAGGGGATGAAAGGGTTTCAAAGGCTTCCGAATGGCGTCCAGATTGCAGCGAGCAACGTTCATCCACGTAGGTTGACATGTAAAGGACCTGTGGTCGTGGTCGACTGTTTGGTGGCTCCTTTTAAACAGAAAGTTGTGATTTCCATTCCCGCTTAGGATCCTGGAAAGACATGGAAAGACCGTGAATGCTGGCCATTCAGCATATTATTGGGATATAACACCAGTTTAACACCAGCCAGTCCTATCCTATTTTGGGTGTCCTGAGGGTACAAAGTCGGAGCCCAGCGATTTTGGTGCTATAAAATGCTATATATATCTTCTCATCTCTACTCCTAACCCAAGTTCTCCGCATTTCCCCCTTCTGTATTCCCCCATGCCACGCCCTTTGCCTTTTGCGCTACCACTCGCTCTCTCCAGCCCTCCTCTGTTTTCAAAATCTTTCACTATGTGCTTAGTTGTCCGCATCCAAACCAGTACAATCATGTCAATTTGATCCAATTGGTGCCTTCAATAATTCTTTGGGGCCCTCGGTGGCGTTCAACTAGAAAGATCGCCAACCAACGTCATTCCAACTATTCTGGACATCCAAAGGGCCCTCCCAAAGGTAACCCCCCAACAACAAAACCCCCTATCAGTCGGGGTAGTTTTTTGCCATCAACCGTGATGAAAGGAGGCACTTCACCGGTAATTCTATAGACAATTTGGCTTGACATTATACCGTATACCGTATACCCATAATTTACCCATGCCTTACTGCACAAACTCTATCTATGGCCCATCCAAGCCCACCACCCTCAAGGAGAAAACGGCGCGGGAAGAAGCGGAAGAAGAAGCCGAGTTGGTTCGCCTTTCTGAGGGTTGGTCCCGCGCTCGTGCGGTTCAGATGGAACGTTGCTGATCTAAGAAGCCGCAGTCGTGACGTTTACCATACCTGGTAATCGAACATGGAAAATGCCGACAAAATCCTATAACAAACGCTGTTTTGATGGGGATATCATTTAAAAATGGGGGTTTTCCGTTTTCCATGTTTAAATACCAGAGGGAGAAGGTTTCAACGACCGCGAGGGAATTTGGGGATTGGTGATGTATCTTGGTTTGAGCAATTATGTTGGGTGAAGGGTATGCTGAAAGAGTGGGCAATCCCTAAAATTCACACCATGCATGAACTTGACAATGATCCAATGGGCTGGTTGCGGTTAATTTCCATGGAAACTCCGCACAATTCTTGATTGGCACATGCCGTCACAGCAGGCCAAGGGCAAAAACGGCTTTCCACCCTGGAACTCCAACACAAAATCCTACGGAATTCTTCAAAAAGAGTTCGGAACCTCCGAAGAAACGGGTTTCCCATCATATAGTCAACTCTGTTTCAGTTCCATGTTTGCTGGATTTCAATCTTGCTGTCTTTTTTTGATCCTCGATTCATCCGCCAAACCCAGGCAGCTGGATACCCCACCTCTTCTCCTTGAAGCTGAGGTCAACTTGCGGCCACATTGGCGGAGAATAGTAGTGAGACGAGTAGTGTCAAGAACCTCGTCTCAGCCTGGGCTTAGTCTTTTTTTGCGGGTGCGAAACTCCGTAGGGGAATGGATGGGAATGACTAAGGATCCAGAACTAGTTTCACAATCATCCCTATTCCCCTATTCCCTATCAAGCACAAGTAAGTTGAAGGGAAAATCAAGGGGGAAGCATGGAGAAACTGCAAGCCAAGGGGTTCCTGCACATTAATTATATTATCCCATGAACTTTGTGCTGGCTGGTTTGCAAGTTCAACCCATCCTCAAAAACATGCGTCCTAGTTGGGATCAACACTCCCTTTGGGCTTTGATGTTAAGGGACCAATTGGTAACCAACCCTTCCGAGTTCCAACAGTTTTGCCCGACTTCAGGGGTAGGATATGATGGGTTTCTACTGCTGGTTGGTTGGGTGGGGAAACATGTGTTCCATAGATTACGGTACGGGTCAGAAGAAACAAGCCACTCTACTGGACGCATGGGTCCAGTGGTATTTGATGACTCATGTTTTGGAAAAATACATGGCTGCGAGTCAAAATGTAAAAGCCCGATCCATACCCTGAACCCACAGACCGATCCATCCGATCCATACCAAAACGCAGGTGATCCGGACCGATCCATACGTCCGGATCACCGCGGGCCGATCCATACCCGAATTTTGACGCATACCCACATGTCTTACGGTGCTTATTGGCTTGACTTGAAGCAGACTCAATTCACTGATTCACGTATTGAAAGTTCTTGCCATCTTGGCTCATTTTGAGACAAACGGTTTGGGCCTCCCCAACACGTTTTTTCAACCGGGGACAGCATCAAACCTTCAGTAGATCTCAGCTGACTGGACGAGCTGCGAGGAGTGCCACCACCACCAACCTCATCCGCAATAGTCGATCTGAGTCAACCTTGGCATCCAGAGCATACTTGGACCGGTCTGAAGTGGCTGGGGCTGAGAAAACTGCTGAAGTTGGATGAAGTTGGATATGGGGTGGCTTCATATGGCTCCATTTTTGCTGGGGAAATAGTGAATAAACCAGCTAAGAATTCTTTGTTTTGCACGGCATATCCAAGATAAAACATGAACATTGGCGAAGCCTTCACCGAATTCGGTTGATAGGTCATACTTTGACAGCAATAGAGGAAATCTGCAAACATCATGGCCCAAGAAAGTGTCCAAGGTCATCCATGAAAGCGTCATAGGCAGAGACACCCCTGATGGCTGGCAGTTGTGCAATGAAGGTTACTGTACATATTTTACTCACTGGTGTCATGAACTTAACTTAATGGATGTCAATGGGGGTTACCCTCCGGTAATCTAGTGTAGCTATGGAAACTCACCATGCTCAAATATGTTTATACAAGGGGAAACCCTTCCACAACTTGCAGCCCACCAGTGGGAAAGTAGTAGGACATGGTACCACTAACCGCCCTCTCTATGTTTGCCAAGTGGAGGTTCTTTGATTGATGCTGTCCACACATGTTTACGCGATGTTAGATAGTACACACCCCATGGTTGTTAACTTTTCCCCTGCGCGTCCTGACTGATTGGCCCTACCTCCTCAGGAAGTTGATGAAAAACTTGATGGTTTCTTGATGTTTTCTTGACCATCTATTTGTTATATTTTGTTATCATCTATCCGATTCTCCTCACAGGGGCACATCATAAAGGGATATATAGGGCTTGTTCTCATACTGAGACGATTTTCGGCAAAAAGAAGACTACGAAGAAACAAAACCAAATTACACCCCTGTAATGAACAACTGTTGGTCCATAGCTATAGCCCCATGATATAAACGTATATCCCAATATCAATATGGTAAACCATGTGTGAAACCTCCATGAGAAAAGGTGTATGCCTTTGAATCTACCACATTGCATGGAGGATCGTCTCACTTACTAGTAGTAACTGGTTCTAACCCCTGTGACTATTTTGTGCGTTTACATCGCCATAGATCCAAGTTACATGCAGTGCTCTTGTTCTTATTTAATTATGTCAACATATGTCAACCATATTTTATCTATTGTCTTATGCATTGTTGTATCCCTTGTTTTATCCATTCATATGGAAAGAATCCACTATGCTGAGTCCCCATTTTCACTCCACATCGCAGCAGCGTGAGGTCCTCCACGCCTATCGTCCCCCCTCCCCGCTCCACTTATACGACTACGGTGGCATCACGGTGCGGCCGCGGTCACAACAGCAGCAGCTACGGGGAGCAAAAGGGCGTCCGTCGTACCGCCAGGAGTTTTTAGGAGTCTACTTTCCCGGCCCAGTTGCCTGGCCAATGTCCATAGAATTTATAGGGACCCCCGGGCTGGAGCCCCTGGTTCCCAGAATCTTCCCATACGGAATAGGGATGAAGACGGCTTTCGAAGATGGGAGTATGGGAATATGAGTCCCAATGATGGGGTCCCTATAAATTCCACGAACAATGTTTGCTGGTAGGCTGGTATTTGGAGTTAACCAACAAAACGGCCGTTTTTGAGGGAAGATCCAGGGGATAGAATCGGGGGACAATCTATGGTTGATTGGTAACACATGGTAATACAGTCACATAGATGGATCCAATGAGTACTTTAACCATTTCTTCTGGGGATTTTATGGGGATACAATGGATACACAACCAGTGATCATTTGGTGGGTGGTTTAAAATATGGTTGAATCTTCAACGATCGAATGGGGACGAGACCCAAAGGGCTAATCTATTTCAGATGGGTTGAAACCACCAATGAGTTGCTCTTTGTTGTTTTCTGAATTTTTCCATGGCATCCGATCCGGGGGTTGACCATGTTGTTTCATGATGCTTGGTGTTTTACTGTTACCCCAAATGGGATGGTTTACTACTGGAACTTTGCTGCTTTCTGGATCTTTGATGACCCATGCCCAAGATTCAGTACTTTTCCATGGCATCTAAGGGTTTCATCATGTATTTCTTGCTTCTTCATATCATGTAACAAATGTAATATATACAGTATACATACTATGATGATCTATGATGTAACAATCACCCTCCACGGATTGATAACTGTACTTGGTACTAAGGCATTGGTCCCCCGTTGAAGCACTGATTATCCTACTTTGCAGAACAGCTTGATGATTTTGATGGCAATGTGGTAAATTAAATGATGAATCTGCGATGTGGTTGAACTCATTTCTGCTTAGTCATGTCGAAGAACTGGGATATTGGGATGGTTTATGCTGAGAATGGGGATCCGCTTTAAAGGTTCAACTGGGAAGGTTTCTTTGTTTGGCCCTTTGCGGAAAACCACATGGAAGCAAGGACCTTCCCTTTCCCGGTTTCTCCGTCACCGAGGAATTTAAGCAAGGACCCTATGGATCAAGCTTGCAGGATCCCATTCTGATGCCCCCAATGCACTGGGTCAAAAGTTGCTTGGCGGAAGCAGAAAACCGAGCTTTGTTCATATGGGGAAACCATCTGCCAGTGTATATGTACCACATTGTACAAGATGTATGTATTTGTTGAATAGTACTATATATGCATGATTATTTATATATAGCTGGTTTTTGAAAAAAAAAACATGTATATATATAGGTATATATGTAACAAAACGAGTTCACGCAATTTATATGTATATTTATCTATTCATTTGTTATTTGCTATATTCCCAAGATTAGTGCCATGGATGGGGAACTGCAAGAAGCCCTCAAACAGCATCCAAAGCGGAAATCATGTGAATCCAGGTGGCTATGGAGATTGATGAGTAATAACGGCCGTATTTTGTTGTTTTCACATGTCCCACTGTCAAACTTCAAAATGAAGACAAATCAGTTTCGTTCTTTCAGGGTGAACATCCCGATGTAGACATGTTAGCTATTCGTGAGCATAGCATGCAATTCATTTTATCGGCTCGTCCCATATAAGATTGGGTTTCTAATACACATGATTGCTAGCTGATTATTTTAACAGTTTCTCTTGGTTTTTGACCAATCGCGCCACTGACCAATTTATGTGTGGAACAAATGTGCCCATGTTCGTCGTCGGTTGCGCACATTTGCCTGGTGATCCTCTGTAGTCAGGGGCAATTCAATTGGTGATCATTCCATTTCTTGCTGCTTAGTTCAATCCTAGTTTCCGCATTATTTACCAACAATTGTCACTAAGATTGAACTAATCTTGACCTTGGTAAACCACCTTGTTGCCAGTCAATTCCCAACTTCTTGCTTGGTGCCGGTGGGTGGGTTTTGCTGCTCAAATCCATGTCCAGGTCAAGGAAGGAGCAGCCAGCTGCGGATTTTTCAGCCTATCCAACACTTTTGAAATATAGTGGTTTTTCCCCTACTCTAATTGAATATATACACAAATGTACCAATATGTATATACGGCTATAGTATATGTATGCATAGTTATGTCTATATATATATACATATGTGTGTGTGTATTATGTCTCTGTGTGTGTGCATATTCAAAGTCATCCCATCAAGTATCACCTGTTACACTTACGTTTTTGTTCCCGGACATCTATTGATCACCGAGACCGAGTCCGCCTGCGTTGAGGTCAGCAGTACAGCAGCCCCCCGGAGCGTTACAACGATGATGCGAGCGACCTGCGTCCGCGCACGGCGGAGGGCCGGGAGCGGCCCTTGAAGCATGGCTAAGCACTTGGCTGGCCACTATATTATTTGTTGGAGAGAGAGATACATATGTATACATATATATATATATACATGCATATACATATGCATACATATGTATATACATATATATATATAGGTAATATGTGCAGATTATTTAGATTGGGCAGGATGGTTTTCTAGTAGACAAATTGGATAGATCATTTGACGGTGTTGTTTACTGGTTTACACACAGTGATTTGAATTACGTTACGTTCCATTGCATGTACCATGAACTGCAAAAGTGTGTATACTGTATATAATACTCACCTTGGACCAATCTCTTGACGGGTCAAGGTTAAGATGTCGAGGACCGTTTTGTGTAGCCTGCGTTGCGGATCGAATTTCAGATGGCTTCAAACATGGGGTTGGTACTGTAAATGTCCTGTTTTGGGATTTTGAAGATCACTTGAAAAGCCATATTTGTCGGAGATTACATCCCCAATAATTGAGCAATGTTGGTTTTAGTTTTGGATGTTTTTTCTCCTTTTGTTTATACCCATAGCACCCCCCCAAAAAATAACTTACTGAATTTATGGAAAGTTGTTTTTTTTTTTTTTTAACAACATGTTTAAGTTTATGGATGTTGCTATACCTCAAGACGGGTGTACAGGGTACATCTTTTATACACACAAGTTTATGTTTGGGCCCCCTTTGAGGTACTTTGCTCCCCAAATCACAAAAGAAATTCAATGACTTCCTCAGGCCCGGGATCCAGGATTGCTAGTGACAGTTTCATGAGAAGTTCTGGCGAGTCAGCTGGAGGTTGCGCAATCCTTGGATCTTTTGTAATTGTCAGGCCATAGCCATGATGTGATGGCCAAGCGGCAGATCTACAGAGCATCTCGTGAGGCTTTGCATTGCCACGGCAGATTGGAACAGAAAATGAGCTCTGCAACAGTTTGCAGCTTGCAACAATCGCTGGAGATGAAGTTCATGAAGCCGAGCTCCAAGCCATGCAGCCCAAACTGAAAACTCTGAAAATGACTACTATGCGTTGGTTCTAAAAGAATTTGGGAACTCATCATGGCCAAAACCAGTCAGCTGGGAGGATAGGCAGCTGGATGGTCTCCTCCAGGTCTGAGCGCCAGGAGATGAAACTCGAAATGTGGGTGTATCTTGGCGGACACCAAAGATGGGCATTCTTATAGGGAAAAGGAATGAAAATAACACCGTCCATTCATTGGATTGGGTTCAGGGAAAATTTACAGGAAACCATGGATTTTCCTATGAAATATAGGGGTTTCCTGCAAATTTTCCCTTAACCCAATCCAATGATCCATTGTCTCATGCTCCCAAAATCTTCCACCGGCGCACTTAGGAAGGAGTCGGTGGCCAAGACGGTACTGCTGCAGCACGAAGACACCAAGCCCAAGACACCCGTGAGGGGAAATCGAGCGCATGCAATCATCCTGAAGAGCAGGAGCTGATCGGGGATGGGAATGGGAAGGTCATAGGGACCACTACAAGAATTTGTTTCTTGAAATGGGCGGACCCCAAATCACCTAATTAAGTTGTTGGAAATTTAGAGGATTGAAGGCCATGGTTTTTGGAGGGTACCTCTATATTTTCAGACCCAAGAGTAGTACTGGTAGGTTCAAAGGGATTCTCCCAGCATTGGTGTGTATCGATGGAATGTCCTTTGATATTTTAGCATAGCTGTGGAAAATCACCCATTTATAGATATTTCTAGTTGATTTACCCATTAAGAACATCAAGAATGATGATTCTCTGCAGCGATGTTAAATTATCGGAGGGTATCACTCTTGATCCAGATTCACAGGGGTTTGTTACAAGTTGAGAACCGGAACCCAGGCTATCCAGTTCCTACTGGCCCATCAGATGGTGGATTTAAATGGATGTATTATATGACATAATGAGAACAACCATGATTATAATAGTGATATTTGCATATATTTGCATAATTAGTTATAGATATGTATGTAGAGATATGTGTAGTTTTTTTAATGTAGATAGACTGTGATACTGTCAGTACACCCGGGGCCTATTTTTTGACGAAGACGCTGCAGACGGCGAAAACTATTATAACTATAACGCTAGTGGATGTTCAAGTGGTTGTGCGCTTTACACACGCAAGGCTAGCTTGGGTCTTTGGGGGGGCCAGGGTGGAGCGCTCAGCTTTGGGAAAAAGACACTGCAATGTGCAATAGGTTGCATTACAATGCATTACATCCCTGCTATTTCTATTTGTGGAAACGCATTTCAAAAGTTTTCGGGGTACCCTCTGGTAATTTAAATTGAAAATGGACCATTTAGTTCGTTGATTTACCTATGAAAAATGGTGATTTACCTATTTAGTTCAGTAGTTATGTTGACCAGGGGGTGTGAAGCGCTTTCTCCAAGAATTCCCACAGCTCGAAGCCTCGGCCAGGAAGGATGCGATGCGAAAACGCGATCAGGAAGCGCCTTGGACGATGGAAATCCAAGGCGAGATTCAACTACCCAAATATGGGGATTTTCGTTGATCAATGGGCATCAAGTAAGGTTTTGATTATTTGGTGATTACCTAGATAGTTTGATTAAATCAATATATTTTCAGAAATTTACCACATCTATAATTGTCTAATGATCAAAATATACTTAAGGATTTATATAATTTAACAAACTAAGAATGGCACACCCAATGGCATAAACAAGGAAGATGACCTGATCACAAATCAAGTTGCGCGGGAATTGTCCAAGATTTGGGGACGAAACGCAGTTTGTAGATCTATTGGAATTGGGGATGGCCAGCAGTCCTGGCACCGATTGTCTTCCTTGCCATGCTATGACTCCACCATCTGTGGGATATGGATTGGGGATGGTATGGATACAGTAGAAACCATGAGAAACAGACCCATTTGTGAATTTCATGGAGAGCTGTGTTTTTGTGAACATGGGCTGATCTCATAATCGTACAAATCCCACTCACAGCCGGATTTCAAGCGGGGTACATACCAGATTATCCTGACGTGGATTTCCCATTACCAGCTTAGATTGCCGGAGGGTAATCAAGGAATTGTCCTGCTAGGTTTGGATATGGCACCCCCGTGCACCAGCGCTTCGCACTCCAAGGCCTTCATTGAACAAGCCAGGTTTGAACAAGGTGCCTCAGCCGCACACAGAAAGACGGTATTTGGAACCCAAACTACATAAATAGTGTGTCAGGAACCATTTAGAGGTAAAAGGGTGGCCACATATCATGTGTTTCTGACATGTTTGGACAGTTTGTTTAGTTTGATCTTATGTTTCTGGTGTGCTATGGCTGGGGGCCAGCCATTGGATTGAGCGACGCTGAGGTCAATTTGAGGGGCGCTTTGCCAATCCGTTGCAGAAGAATTCGGGCTGGCCCAACGAGGAAATGATCAACGAACTCAGGGACATTGGTGCTGTCGCTTAGCCGGCGCGGTGGATCAACATGGTGTGATAGGAAACAGCCATGGTGATTTTGATGTGGAGTTGATGTGGTTGGCTGTTGCTATCTTACGGTAGTAAGTCGTAAGGCAAGCTTGCATCACAGTACCATGATTATTTTTGGAAGTCCCATTTTCTCAGGATCCGGCGTCAAAAGGACCAAACAAAACAAACAAAAGACAGCTCTGATTCAAAATCATGTCATGCCGCACACAAATGGGACGAACATGGAATTGTGGCCACTCAGTGTCGCTCCCAAATTAGGGCTTTCTTGGATTGACATCCATTGATATTTGATCTACGAGTCATTGGTAGTCATTGGTGGGGTTGGCCGTCATTGGTTTGACAAACTTTGAAGTGAGGACCTTCTGTACCTCCAAGGGGTTGCCAGTTCTCAATGTGAGCCATGAACAAACGCCCCTCTTACGGTAATTGGTTATGAAATGGGGGTTATGAACCGACCTGGTTTATTGGGGATTATGAAGTAACTACAGTATCCCACAAGAAACAAGATCCGTTCGCAACCAACTAGTAACTAGTATTTCATGGGATGGTGCCCTTGGCAATGATTGATTCATATTCGATCAGCTGGTGAACCACCATCTCCCGTGCCTCGTGTCATGCTCCTTTCCGAGGACTGGGAATCTGCTGAGAAATGTCCAGTCCGCCTTGCTTGGGATATGAAGGCGCCAGGGGTTTCAAGGTCTGGGTAGATCCAAGATGGCCTTTGGTAATGGAAAATCGAAAAAATTGAGGTGTATAGCTGGGAAAAGCATCTGTAAATGGTGGATGTTCCTCTCTACCGGAGGTTTTTTTTCAGTTGCAACCCAATGAATTTCATCGTGAATGTATATGGGAATCGTCTCCCAATGGCTGTATGATTGCAGCTATTTTCAGGTGAGTGATTGTCATGAAGACTAGTTGGTGATAGTATTTTATATTAATCAGCAGTAGTGAGAATCTAAGAGGATATCTTAGTGGTAACCATAGTTATATCAGTTGAATGGGGATATACTGGGATTATTTGGATTTAATGATGCTTTTTTTGGGGAGGGGTTCACCGTGCAAAATGGTGGACTTAACCAACAAAGATGGGGTATACTGGAAATATGATTGGATATACATGTGTATATATATATACACACACACCGGTAGCAACAGTAGTGAATGGGATATTGACCATTTTGGTGGATGTGGAGCTGGCCAACAGGAATTGAGCTAATAGTACAGTAGCTTGGATATTAACCATCATTAACAATTTATTTGCCGGTATAGCCCCTTTTTCATCACGCCCAAGTATCATATCTAGTTGGTTTCATATCCCATCAATATCCCCGTCAGATTCCCATACACTGGGTGACTTTATATCAGCATTGAATCATGTCCGTCAATATCCCATGATAACCCACCGATTGCAGTCAGATGTTTGTTGGTAAGATCTCAACTTTATTATCAGCCAGAAGTGGTAAGGATATCAAACATAATGGATGCAAAATAGCGTGTGGATGTTGATTTATCAATCAAAATCTGGGACGTACTAACAAGGAGTTGGATATACTGGGATATATGACCCACTTGATCTATAATTGGGATCATTGATACTGGATTGACGATGGTGGCTGAGTATTATAAAACACTATCCCCAGTATCAATTGTTTTTTACTGCAATGGGAAAGTTGTCATCAGGTAGTGGGTTTTGGGCTCTTCCCAACATGTTCAGGGACACTCATGCAGAATATGTGCACAATATGTGTGCATTCACATGCATGCGCATACGTACAACAAACATACATATTCAATCTTGTACATATGGATACACATTTGTTTGAGACATGTATTATTTAACCAACTATATTTCATCTACCCAATCTAGATTTTTGAGAAACTTAGAACCCAAACATTCCTGGTGTTGCTTCAGGCTGTAAAGGCTCCACCTTCGGCCGCTGCGAACTGTATCTCTTGGAGTTACCCTCTGGTAAACTAACGGTTGGCGAACTGGAAAAACACCATTTTCCCATTGGCAAATCGGAAAATCAACTATAAATGGTCCTTTTTTAATAGCTACGTGAAATTACCAGAGGGTAACCGCAAGAGGGTGCAACTCTTCGGAAAATCCATCAGTTTTCAAGCACCAAAAAAACCCGGGAAACTCATGGCCACCTTCCTGTTGCCACAGGGAAGTTTCCCCGGTCTGACTGCCCTGGCCAAGCACATCTTTTTGAGTTTGCACAGCGCACCTTGGCTGGGACATCAAATGGAAGCATGGGACAATCATCAGAAGTCTTTTTTTGAGACGATCATCAATAAATCGTGCATGTTTTCATTATCATATGTGATGTCCAGAAGATATATCATATTTATTCAATTGTATCACATATATACATATGTTATATATGCTTATGTATTTACATCGTACATCCAAAGTTTGCTTGTATCCATCGTGAAGGTTCTACCTGTAAAATTCACCCCTTCCACCAGATATTCTTTGGGCGTATCCCGGCGATATCTATGTTCCATGCCGAGGTCATGAGGAAGCGGCGCGCCAATCTGAAGCACCTCTTCAAATACGTCAACCATGGCATTCCAGGCGCGGGTCCTATGGATATATATATATATATTTATACAGTATGTATGATATACAGTGCATAGGGGATTATATAGGTATATAGTGGTTTTATATGGAATTGGCACCATGGTTATCTTGAGGTTTTTCGTATTGAACGGTGTTTTGAGCCCTACATCATCCGTGCATGTACTTTTGGGCCATGGATGAAATATGCTGAATATCGCTCGTTGAAGAACTTGGATGGATGATGGATGAGATACCCTTTGGAAAACTAACATAACTATGGAAAATCACCATTTTTCATGGGAAAATCCACTATTTCTATGGCAATTTTCGATAGCAAACTGTTAGTTCACCAGAGGGTAGATCACTGGAGGGCACCAAGTGGTGTCCAACCATTTTGCTCCCTGAAGCCGCAGCTAGGCATCCTGGAGCCTCATGAATTTCTGGAAGGTTTGTTGCTTGGCCGCAGCGGCGTCGTGGCCTCATGGCAACGAAGTTTGGAGTGCAGAATGGGTCCGCATACACATATGCATGTATTTATATATATATATATACATATATGTGTGTGTGTGTATGTGCATCATTTACGTTTCAAAATCTGTATGTTATAGACCCAAACAGTTTGATCGGCAGATTTAACGAGAAAGCGTATCCTCATGTTTTCAACTCATGCCTCATCAGTTGGGGCCCTGTTGGATGACTTCCCCCCAGTGGCTCCATACTTCCTGGGACCCTTGGAAGATCACCAAGATCAGGTGTCATCTAGTATTTACCATATTTAACTATTATTTAACTGATGTATGATTCATGATGATTTACCTGTAGAAAATTAATATATATATATATATATATATGTGTGTGTGTATTACTTTATCTATATTCAGGTACGTTTTTTTTGGGTATTTACATCACATATTCATACCATGACTTTTCACTTTCATGTCTTTGCTTGGCATGTTTCAGCCTGCAGCCTGAACCACAGGCCTTAGAAGCTTCTAAGCGCAGGGAGACAAACAAAAGCAAACCAATGTACCTACCAACATAAACTGTATATATATATATATATACGTAATATCTATCCATTATCATTGCCATTGCACTACAAAAAACAAGTCCTTGATGTCGAAAGTTTGTGTATGACGTCGAAAAACGCCAGTGAATCTGGATGATTTGCTGTGGGATGTTGCTATCATCTATCGTGATCATCTTTGATGCATGTGATCATTTTCACCTGAAGATGTTATCAAATCCCTGGTATACATGCATACACTAATTTGCATACATTCTGCACGCGCACACACATATATGAATATCTATATTATCTCTATATATAGATATTATTATATATGCAATTACCTGGAGAGACATAGGTACAAACAGATACACATATTTCAATGTTTGAGTAGCATGTATATATAATACACATTTACATACATATATCTATGCGCATGTAATATTGCATACATATTCAACAGTTTTATGGTTATTGACATGTGCATAGCGTCAACACACGACTGGCAGGCAACGCTTGGGCATCGTGGAGCGGGGCCAGTGTTCAGCTCAAGAGATGGCTGATTTGATGAACGAGCTTTGGCGGATCAGCCGGTCTGGATGAATTCTGTTACGACCGAACCCTGCGACCTCACTATAGTGATGGTTAATACAGGAAGAACATATCCCAAAATGTCCGAACATTTTGCCCAGAATATAAATAAGTGGGGGGGTACAAGGTGGATCGAGAAGTAGCTAGCCAAGTTGGTTTATACTGTAAAAGGGCTTTGTGGTAGACATATCATATCATGATATATCCAAGTAGCTAGCGGTGAGTATAAATCATTTGGTGTGTGGAATAGACGTGGGGTTTTGCCATCCACTGAAAAATACTACTGTTGATTGATCAGTATACGGGGTTAGTAACATAACCTACCTGGTTTATTGGGGACAACGATGGAGAATAGATGGGGCATATACTAATTTGATTTCTGATGTTTCTTCATGAGGGTTATTCAGTAAATCTCATCCCAGTAATCATCCCAAGAATCATCCAAATATTAAGAATATATCCTACCAATGTTTGATGTGGAATGTATGTTTGATGTGGGATATTTGGGGGAATTCAACCAACAAACATGGAAGTATTCAGTAACCAGAATTGGGATGTATTGGGGATACAGGATGTACTGGCATGTAAATGGTGTTTCAAATGGATGTATAGCAACCCCCAACATATGATAGAACGCATGATTTAGTATTGTTTTTGTTAGTAGCAGCTGTTTGCTTTTCGAGCCTTTTTGAATTACTATATGCCCATTTGAGGTACAATGTGGTATGATATATCATGTCCATTTCAGATTTACTTGTCCAAAAACCCGGTTTTATGCGAGTCATTATTTACCATTTGCACAAGGCATGTCTATTCAGTTACCCTCTGGGAATCAAAAATGGCTGGAAAATCTCCATAGTTCAATGATTTTCCCATTAAAAGCCTCCATTCATAAGAGATTTCCATTATGAACCACTGTCTATCATTAATCATGCTTGCGGGTAGAGTGCAGCCCAAGTTCTGCGTAACACCCGGGAGGATTTGGATCCCAACTTTGATGGGCGAGTGGCACTGAGCGAAGTGAACCGATGTGTACAAGCCACACGTGCCGTTTGTGGCTCAGCTACTGGCGCCAACTGCTTGGTTTGGTCCCAAAGTGTGGGATTTTTTGGGGTTATGGTTTGGTACCGGGGTTCCTGAGTTATAAGTTGACCAAGTTACAAACCAGCCTAGCTATGGAATCTAGAGGGCGACCTCCTAGCGTCGTAGAATGAATCTAGGATTGGATGTTTATTATGATTGGAATGGGCTGAGGCGGCCCATGGCGGCCCGCAATTTTGTGGTTGCTAAGTGCACCCCATGTGTGCTGGTGTTGTTTGCATTCTTTCCCAATCCACAGGCTCCACAGCTGGGGAATCTAAAGGATATAGATGTACAACTGGTTATATCAGAAATAGGATGGGATGTAGATGGATGTAGATTCTGGGCATATAAATTAAGCCGAAGTGTGGGCCAGTGGGCCACCCATCAAATTGTGGTCCTGATTGGGATTTGATATCAACCAGTTTCTGCCAGACATTCAGGAATATTGACTCTCACTAGACATACTGTCAAGGGAACGTAGTGTTTGCGACTATTCGTTGGAAACTTCAGGAACATGTAGCGGAAAGCCTCATGTGAGAGCGTACTTCCCCTGAATCATCCCTATGAGTAGATGCACTGGGGAGTATATTTGCGGATGGGTATGGGCCCATAATTTCGGACCTGAGGGGCTACACAATCTTTTGATCAACTTTTGCAAGTGGCACATGCCTTGGCATTTTTTTTGTTTCATTTGTGTGGGACTGGGCACCCAAAGATGCTCACAATGGACTGTTTTGTTACTGTTATTATTGTTTTTTGGTTGTGGGGCTGATCATCCAGTGGTTATTTGGTGGTTATGTGGTGGTTTGTGTTGGGCCTTTGGATTCCTGGAAAAGCCTCCTTGTGAATCTTGTGATACTGCAATTCCCTTCATACAAGGCCATCTAAGTATTGTTGATGAACCGCATCCCAGCAGCTGCCAGCCCCATGCTGAACCATTGCAGTAACCAACCATAGGGGGATCATTTGCCTCGTCCCAAAGAGGACTATTCCTAATATCATTGACATTATATTGGATTGGTTAATGGGAAAATTTACAGGAAACCTCTATATTTGATGGTTAAAACCATGGTTTCCTGTAAAATTTCCCATTAACCAATCCAATGATAATAAGAGACCTCAATTGGAGATGGTGCCCTTGGGTCTACCTCAAGAGTGAACATCGCCCCAGTTCTGACTGATAGAAGCAAACCAGACCTGCAAAAATCCGACGGAGGGATTCGTGCCGGCACGATGTGTTGCATACTACTGTTTGAAACTACTTCTTAATACGATCTAATTTGTACAATTACACATGCATACAGATGGATATATATATATATATACACATATTATATACATATGTATACATATAACATAGGTATGCATATGTCTACATAGTTGTAAAAAAAACGCTTCCATTGAAAAGGTATCTGTCTCGTGCTTCCAAATCCCTGGGATCTCAGGTGGACGAAAGGTCTTCAAAGATCATATCAGTCCTTCGGAGGCGCCAAAGAAGGCAGGGCCACTGGAAATCACTGGAGTCACTGGTTGCATCTGATGTGAAAAAGGCTTCTGTATGTTGAAGGATTTCACAGTTCTGTGTCTTTGTATCGACATATCTTTTCCTACTGTATATAGTTCTATTTGCACATATATGTATATATATATATATATGTATATATGTATGTGTATTATGTTTATTTATTTATTTGTATATATACATACGTGTGTATATTATATATATACGTGTGTATATATACAGAAGCATATATATATATATATCTACTTAAATATAAACATGTGGTGTTCTTACATAGGCCAGCACACATCTACATATGGAGCTATGGATACACATTTATATACTTAATTACATGCATAGCCATGAAATACATGGACCGAAGGTTGCTTATTTGCTAGTCACCGCCACTTTCGCCGCTGCCATCAGGAAATCAAAGAAGTCTACGCTGGTTCGCTGCCTGTTACTTGGACGAAACCAACTGTTCTTTTTGTTCCAACATGGTTTGTCCATGCTGGGGATAGAACCAGCTGTTTTGCAGTGATTTCATTGGATCGGGATGGGGCAAAAAGCATGCCCAATGGTAGGTTTATTCCTTGATTTTACCATTTTAGTACAATTATTCGAAATTTGAGATCTCCATCTTTCCCATATATGTTTCTACGATCCCAAGGAGGAAAAAATACATTTGCCCGAGTCCAGGTGGAGAAAGTCACGGTGGAGCGGCAGCCGAAGAGTCTCTGGGACTTCGAGTGCTCCTTCGAGGAACTGCGGGCACAGCAGCATGCCCTGCTGGTGCTGCACAAGGACGTCACCGGAGAGGTGGTCCATGTAGTGCGGCCTGGGATTTTGGGAAGCACTTTGCTTTCCAAGGGAATACCCAATTTACGAAACTGCAAATTGGGGATTGCTTATAATACGAACCACTAAGATAGAAGATATTCAGGAAATTCAACTTCTATTTGATTTGTATGGGGAATGTTTGCAGGTGGCTTTAACAAAAATCACCAGGGAACCCACCCACAGTCGTTGGTGTCCGCGACAAAGTAGACTGTGAGGGTAGTTTTTTCGGAGCTGGCAGTGTCCTATATTCAGACAAACACAGGAGGGTTTGTCGTTGTGCAGAAGAAGGATCTATGGTCATTTATGGTCAAAATAGATGATTTTCTTCATTTCACAAATTTCAATCTCTGCAGGTAGATTCCAAGATATGGATATGAAAGGAAAATAAGTAGGTATATGTAGACATATACACACATATATATATATATACACATAGACATATATATGGTTGGAGCTATGCCTCTATGATTGGAACCATGTTACAGTAGTATAGTGGTCCAACATTTCGGGTCGCAGGAAAGAAATGAAACCAAGCCTTGGCCTGGCGTTGCGAGCGCGGGCTGACGTCTTGAGTTGGACCGTCGTGCTGTCGCCGTCCGGACCTCTACATTCCCGGAAGTTGGGAATAGACTGGGCACTTGAGCAACAAAAATGATGGCAAAATGTGGCTGGTGATATATAGATGGAGTGAGAATGCGAACTTACTCAGCAAAAATTGTGGTACAGGGATGTATAATGGGGTTATAATGGTGAGATAATGGGATATATAACATTATATAACCAACTTGTTATGACAGCCTGGCTGAATTATGATGGTTTAGTGTAACCATCAACACAGTGTTCAACCATGAAAGATAGAAAATTACTGAGATAGCAGTGATATACATAATATATGTATAGCTATATACATATATATCTGTGTGTGTGTCTGCATGTGCATAACCAACAATATGATATTGGGTGATTGAACATGATTTCTATACCCTACAAATATCAGTTTGAACTAGGAAAATGATGATAAACTAGTGGAATTTGGATGCTGCATTTCCAGACGAAGCCATGTTCTTGTTGATAACTTGGTGGGTGATATTGATGGCCTGGTGTTTGTTATGGTTCCTTTAAAAAAACATTTCATTTCACAAAAAGGTGATATGGAACGGACATTCCATCATATCGTTTTAAACTGGATCGTCTGGCCATAAAGAACTCACTGGATTAACCATGGGCGATGGGTTATGATGATCTATGTAAATTCAGGCAATTCCTGTAATGTGGGAAACACGATAGCAAACCATCCCCAAATTTACCATAAAGGGGTGGTATAAACCATCTAAATATGGCTGGTTACATCGAGACACTTTGCACACTGGGAGGCACCGGAAATGTTTCACTGGCAGCTTCTCCAGCCCAAGAGTTGGAGATGCCATGGATGAAACGAGTGCAAACATGGAGGATCCTTGCAAAGACTTACCCTCTGGTAAACTAACATAACTATGGAAAATAACCATTTTTGATGGGAAAATCCACTATAAATGGCCATTTTCAATAGCTATGTTAGTCTACCAAAGACTTACATTTTCACCGCTTATTGTAGTGTAATGTAGTGTTCATCTAGAATATTGTATTTGAGCATTATTCCCACAGATAGGTGCAGCTGTAGACAATCCAGTGTAGTATGACATATCATTGATCTCTGCTATGTTCACCAGAAAATAGCCTTTAATAGTTAGCAATGTATCCATGTAAATACGATTCAATACCAATCAATAACATATATGATTCAGCATGGATATCCAGTCAGAACACTATTAGTATACATTCATATGTCGTAGCAATAGTAAAAATCCACAGATAAACATCTTCAGCTCCAAAATGACCCAGTGCCGTGAGTTGCCTATGTGTGATGTTACTAGATGCTGCGCCAGCATCTGGGTATAGCTTCCCGTGCCCAAAGATAGAAAAGGATATTCGGATTCGAAAATAGTGATAAATTACTGTTCTATGTGTTTGATTCTTTGAGGAGGTTGCTACATAGTTATTGAAAGAAAAACTGCATGGCTTGGCTAGTGTAACACAATCTCCAGCCTGTTGGAGTCAAAGCAAATCGTTCCAGCAAACGCTGATTGATTTTTCCTAAATCGTCATCCATGGGCTGCAAGCCGCCGAAAAAATTTGGCGATCCGAAGGCGTTTGATTCGTGTGTCCTGATGTTTCCTGCGACGGAGGATCCGGTCCAAGATCCGATCCGATGCATAGACCGGCAGAAGGTCCTGCCAGTTGAGCCATTCATCAAGGATAAACCAAAAGGTCTTTGCTGGGAGGGTACCAGTATGCCACCTGAGGTAATCTATGAGAACTGGAGAACCGCCAAAGATCAACAGGTTCAATTGGCACATCATCCACAGGGATCATTTTTCCCCTTCCATGGTTGCTTCAGGTAGTAAAAATGCTTAGAAACTTGCAAGATTTGTGAGTGGTACCCTCTGGTTATTTAACATAGCCGTGGAAAATCCCCTATAAAGGGGAATTTAGTGGGAAAATCATCCAAAATTAGCCAGCTATTCCATGGCGAACTGTTAAAGAACCAGAGGGTATATATGATCCCTTCAGCCACATGCCTACCTTGAAGGTTTCAGGGGGTTGAACCAGCCCCCTGAAAGGTGAAACCCCCAAGAATAGATTGCCATAATGAAAAACCCCTATATTGGGTGGTTTCCTTTGGCAGGGGCCGGATGAATTCCAAGGATTATTTAATATTTATAGAAGTAGGCTAGAAGCATAGTTCCGAACAGCTGCTTCCTACAGTCACAGCACCTGATCCTTTTCGAAAAAACCCTTCGGCCACGCAGGTGTCTGAAACCTGCTGCACTGTGGAGTAACGTGGAGAAAGGATCTGGATTTTGGATGCAGGGCTGTCGACCATCCCAGTTGCGATATGGGGCATGGTCAAGCCCATGGAGTCACTGTAACCCCCAAAAAAGTGTGATTAACAACTCCAAGTGGGCAAGAAACTTAGGGTTTGGGCGAGTGGAGTCTCAGATTTGACCCATGTGAATAGCTAGTGCGGAACAATGGCGTAGCTGCCTGCAATTGAATTGGACTCCAAAACTTGAAGTTGGAAGTTGAAAGGATGCATTCGCTCACGGCAGGCACAAACTTTGAGTCGGAAGCAACCTAGCCGTTTCTTTCTGATGATTGGATGATTAGCACGATGTACGATATGGATGAATATTGGCGCTAGTTGCGGGGCTTCCTCCATTTCAGATGTGCATCCAAGGATTTCAAGACCGTGGCCGGGTAAGTTTCATGCCTGTGTTATTCCCGCGAAATGGATGGTGCCATCTAAAATTCCATAACTGAAAAGGACACATTCAGCTTCCCTTTAAGCAACTGTGCCAGTCAGTTCCTTCAGTTGCGGGGTTTATATAATTATATATATATATATATACACATTGGGGAATTGATGGAAAAAGTCCTTGGTTGCTACAGGTTATTTCTACAATTTTGCGCCGCTTTTACACTCGCTGGACTTCCTGAAGATGTTTTGTGTTTTGGTTGGGCTCACTACGGTGACTTCCCTCATTTGGCAACTCCATTTCTTTTTGGAGGGTGAAGCTGGTTCGCTCTCCTCCAGCCTGGTCGTTGTTGTGGTTCTGATATTCTTCGTAGCGGCGGCTGGGTACCACCGTATGCAGCAAGCACAAGAGGGCCGCAGTTCTTCGAGAGAACTGCATCGCAGCGCAGCAAAGCATTGCAAAGCAAAAAAGAACTCAGAGTGATCCAAGAATTGGATGATGGGGGACTTGTAACTCTTCTCACTGGCGAAAAACATGGTTTCAACCATAAATTTTCCTCAAACTAGAGGACTACAGAAATTGAAAGTAGCAACCAACTCCATTTGACCCAGTTTTTTCCAAGGCATCTCTAAGCCGATGGTGACAAATCCACAAGTCTAAGTTCATTCGAATTCTTTGAGGGAATTGGTGATTTTTTTGTCGGACTCGAAGATCTCGAAGGTGTGATAACTCAGTTGCAGACATCCCATGATTTCCATTGTGTTGGTTCGATCTGTCTCTGTGATGTTTCCATGTTTTGCACATCGTTGCGAGGTACCGCCGTAGTCCCTTGAGGCTTCAAGAACGCTTCGGGCGACATGCAACAAGACAGATTTGCCACAGCTGTTGAGTCCCAGAGTCTGCTCAAGTTTCCATCTTTGAAGGAGGTTTCCATGGGGGACTTGTGGCATTTTGTGGCTTTGGTAAGTGAAGTGTCTAACTAATTAGTGAGTCTAAGATGGAAGTGAACTACATAAAACACGGCCATGGCAGACGATCCCCGTGGACTACACCCCCTGCATTTCACATGGAACCTGAAAGTGGATCATGCTTTCATAAAATGAGGTTCCATTGTGAATAAGATTGAATAAGAATGGGATGCAACCATGCCCAAACTATTCCGATGTATATGATATGGCACCGGTATATATATATATATACTCACTGGTTGTTGCTCCAAATAGTTTGTCCGGAAGTATTTGGATCCAAAGGGAGTAGGGAAAAACCAAGATCTGGATACTTGAGCATGGTACAAACCCTGTTGCTTGATGATTATAGTGGGTTTACAGTTATACTGTTATACTAGTACTACCCTATATATTGCGATGTACTATATATGCTTAGAATTAAGTTGCTCCAGTGGGAATCCCTATCAACCAATCAGTACAATGGCATGACATTTAGGGTTTCGAACACTGTTCATTTGGGCCATGGATGGGATGAGCCCTGAAACACTGGCGCGCTTCGATGGTGAAAACTCTGGAGGGGAGATCTACATCAGCTTTGATGGCAAGGTCATGGGCAAGGAAGCGGGCTGGACTTAGTAATTAGCTGGGAAGTAACCATGTTTAAAACCCATGGTTAGTATATACCGTTCCGGCAAGTGAACATGGTTGGCGGGCTATCTACAGTAGAATCACTGGAATTTGCTGTCGATGAAATTATCCCGGGGATTCTCCCATTTTTGGTTTTTAGCTGGTCGTGCCTAATTGCCAGAAGATACATAGCAACATATCAGAGAATAATCCTTTCCCCCTAATACTAAACCCCCCCCCCTAATAGTAAACACCCCAGGTAGTTTTTAGTATTAGGGGGGTATTTATTATTAGGGGGACCCTAATAATAAACTTCGGACCTTAATATTAAAAACTATTTTTCTCGATTTCAAAA
>BGPT01001802.1:290-26420 GCA_003297045.1 Symbiodinium sp. clade C Y103 | reverse complement strand
AATAGTAAGCGCCAGACCTTAATACTAAAAACTACTTGGATTCAGGGGACCCTAATAATAAACACCCCGGGGTTGACTAGTTTTTATTATTAGGGGGTACAACCCACAAATGGTAGGTTTATTTTTAAATTGTTTTCTAAAGGGGATCAATTAAAAGTCAAATTGGCCAACCACAAATTTTCCAAAATTGGAGATGGACCCTAGTTTTTAGTATTTGGGGGACGTTTAGTAATAGGGGGAAGGGATTATTAGGGAACTTGCCATTTTCTGGTGAAGCAGGGGTGGGTAAGCGCCATGATTCAAACACCATCTGGATAGATCGTTAGAGGAGGTTCTATCCCCAATATGTTGGGTCATGGCTAGATTGAACGTTTCACCTGGGGGAGTACCCATGGATTCCTCAGCTGGTCCGTGAGAATGGAACCTCAGTAAACTTGCACCTTTGAAGGAGGCGGTCCTAGATGTCGGAGGAATGTGTGGTCCGGCCTTGAGTTACCTTCAATTTTGAAGTCATGCAGTGGATGTTGTTTTTTGATGTTTTTGGGAACGGCTTCGGTTCAGTTGCTCCTCGGTCCGAAGATGTTCCGACTTTGAAGGGTGTGCATTTTGCATGTATGGCAAAGAAAAATGAACTCTTCCACAAAGTTTCACCAAATTTTAGCCAGTCATATCAGTCATGAACATGAAGATATGGGTTTGTTTGGACAATCATGGTCAATCAATGTCAATCATATTGTTCGCTATCAAATTTGCCAATGTTGGGGGTCATCCCATTTGCGGACACATCCAACATGCAATTTTCAGATACATTCAAGTCCTGGGGACCGCTTGCTGTTCCGGGCTGTTCATGGCTCCCGGGGAACACCTCCTTTTTGGGGCCGACGTTGGCAAACATTTTTGCCATCTTTCCGCCAGGGGAGTTTGAAACACATTTGACCATTTGCTGAAGATTTCAGATGATTCACCAAATTCCTTTCAACAAATTTTGGCAACTTGTGTTGACAAAATGTCCACCTATTTTGCTCATTTCTTGATGACAAAAAGTGCAGAGTCGCATGTGAAAATTTACAAGGAACATTTGGAGCATTTGAGGAGATACCCTCTGGTAAACTGTTACATAACTATGGAAAATCACCATTTGTCATGGGAAAATCCACTATTTCTATGGCCATTTTCCATAGCAAACTGTTAAATTACCAGATAGGATGTTCCCAAATCATCCATTCTAATAGGATGTTCCATTATAAACCATCCATTTTTGGGTACCCCCATTCCAGGAAACCCCCTGAGGAGATACAGCCTGGTTTCCTGCGGTTTTTCCGGGTCCATCTCCAGTGACCAGAGGTCTACGATGTGAGCCACCGAAGGGACCTCTATGGGAAGCGCGCCACCCGGGGGGCTGGATGTGGGGGCTGCTGTAAACCACATTTATTCGTTAAGGATTCTCCAAATGGCTTACGGGGGCTATGACACATAATATATCATATATCATACTGTAATTAATATATATATATATATATTGTATAATAGATACAGTTATATGTACATATACAATAATACATGTCTCTACATGCACATAGGGAGGAAACACACCATATGTCCTTTTTTGACATGAATTGAACATGACCCAGGTTCGTAGGTAGATATGGTATCACAGGAATATTGCTGGTATGTTGATGCCGAGGCCACGAAAGTGACCCATTTTTTGGAGATTCTTCTGCTCTTAGAATTGGATGAAGGAAGCTTTGCACTAACAGCCTAAAACTCTCGGGAAAACAATGGTTTGCAGTATGACTGTTCTTTCAAACGAATCCGTTGGTTCACATAATAAGTGGTTCATTTCCATGATGTCCCCCATTCTATCCAGATGATGGTTGATTTTATCCCCACATCGTCCTCGATTGAGGAATGGAATCCCCCCAAAAAATAAACGATGAAGGGCTGAAGAAGCGGCCCATCAGGTCACCCCCGGGACCGTATCATGCCTTGGCTGGACGCGAATGCCCCTGGGACGCTCCGGGATGGTGCTGTGTGATGGAACCGTGTGACTCTATGGGGGGGCAGCAACAATCCTGGGATACCATGGGAAAATATGGGAGATGTATATGTGCATTTATCAATAGATAGATATATACGATTATGCGTGATACATGGAGAACATCCCAGTTAGTAAGTGTGTAACAACAATTCTGAAGCTTAGGTATGTCTATATATATATATGAATATAAATATGCGGAATATCTTCAGTGATGTTTCCTGGGTAAATTATAACGACCTCACTGCGACGTCACTGGAATGATGGTTCGTCAGGGGAATCATCCCAAAATGGCATTATTTCCTAGGCATATGATGAATCAATCAGATTGTATTGATTGAACTGTTGTACTTTCAATACATTTACATTCCATCTGTGAGGGGTTTACGGGGTTTTCCCACGGGTTGTTTGCCACTGGATATGATGGGCATTCCTGTTAGCCAACCAATATAGCAGATATACATATACATATATATATATACACACAAACGGTAACACAAGACACAAATACTTACTTATAATCACATACCCTCGGGTAATCAAACACGTCAATGGATGGCAAGGGAACATCCACCATTTATAGATGATTTCCCCATGAACACCTCCATTTACCCTCTGGTAAACTAACATAACTATGGAAAATCACCATTTTTAATTGGAAAATCCAATATAAATGGCAATTTTCAATAGCTATGTTAGTTCACCAGAGGGTATAGCCAGTGGATTTCCCATTGCCACGTTTGACTACCGGAAGGTACATATGAGATTCCAATCTTGCCGATGGATTTCGGGGCGCCCTCTTCGTTGAAAAATGCAAGTCAAGGATCGATGAGCTATGAGCTAAATATGTTTTTGGGGTATCACCGATTTCTGGACTTGCTTTCCAGCAACCTCCAAACAAAATCGGGAAAAGTATAAATGATCACTATTACATATCGCTGTAATTCTACTACAAGTGGATTTCACCACTAGAAAAGGGCTTGGCGTTTACCATTTTCTAAATTTCAACATAAACAAATTCTTCAGACTTGAAGTTAATATGACTTCAGCATTCAGAAAACCATTGGAATTCTGGATTTCACAATTTTTTCTGCCTTGGAATTTTATGACCCAAGATGACCCAAGGGATTTTCCAGCACCCCTTCCATTCCCAACGAGGTGCTCGGGCTCTGTCCACCATGTCCTTGGACCTGGCCGATGTGGGGCGACGGGACCTGGAGGACATCCAGCACTTGGTGAAGAAGTTGGAGCTCCTTGGCCTCGAAGTTGCCCTCGAAGTTGCCCTCGAAGTTCCCTGTTTGATGCTGGGTGTCTATGGTTGAATATGGTTGAATCTCTCATGGAAAGAGGGATTGGTGACAAATGGGACTGGGGTCCCATCCCAAATTCTATGGATATGTGGGTCAAAATTGTTCTTTTAATGAGTGTGGATTCGAAATCAACGGAGATATATGCTGGTTAAAACCTTGGATCCTCTAGTACTACCATGTACTACCTAGAATCTTAGATCTCTTGCTATACATGGGATACTTACCAATACGTATGCTTTTTGGCCAAACACCCAAGATTGGCCATGATATAATGGGGATATAATGATCATATAGCGGATACCCTCTGGTAATTAAACGTAGCTATTGAAGCCTCGGCCATAGAAATATTGGATTTTCCCATTAAAAATGGTGATTTCCCATGGCTATGTTAGTTTTCTAGAGGGTATAGATCTATATAATCAACACTACTGCAAAAAAAGAACAGCTTGTGGGGATTCAACCCTCCTATGCATGGCTAGATGTGTTTCTGATTAAACCTTGCAACATTTGCGCGACCTGTGGAGATGGTTCTGATTTGTTTTGTATCTTTGACCACAGAAATGCGATGATCTCCAAGGACCCCTGGAAAGGATTTGAGGGATGAGTTGGAACCACCAATCAATACGATTCTTCAGATTGGTTTTGTTGTGTTTGGTTGGAATAATCTAGCATAATCTAGCTAAAACCTGTTGTGTTGTTTAACCACCCAATATAGGTGTTTCGTGGCGTTTGCGGTTGAGTTTTCCCCTCCAGCCAATTCTGTGACTGAATGGAGTTGAGAGGCAGGAAAGTTTCAAGTTGGGAATTGAGGATTGCTTGATCCCAGGTGGAATTAATTGTTGTAATATGAGAATGTTCTCAGCCACAGCAGGTTCCAACTGGCAACCCTTGCCGAGCCCCTTAGAATGTGGGAAGCAATCCAAGTTGTCAAGCCCTGCCGGAAATTCGGTGCATTTCTTGGAAAAAACCAACAAGAATATGGTCACTTGTGTGTCGTATAGTAGCAGAAGTTTCTTTGTTGCCCGTGGCATGGAGTGGCGATATGAAGCAGCTAGCAACAACGCTAGCGGGCTGAACTGCTCTTTCAGAGATGGTCATTTGGTTTAAAACACGGCACTCTAAATTTATATTTGGTGGGATGAACATCCACATAGCACTAGATTGATGTTCACCAGGCTACGGGGGTCTAATCCATAGCCATACTGTATTTGGCAACTTAGGGTTCATGGAATTGGTTTGAGAGGAGAGAGAACAGCACTGTTTTTCATGGCTTCTTGATACTAAAAACCGTGGTTCCATTGCCAGAAAATGGTGGCCATGTGGCAGAAACACTTTTTTGGGCCCTTTGCCAACTCACCATTTTTTTGGTGATAGCAATCCTGAGGTGGAAAGGTCATCCCCTGAAATCATTTGGAAAGTTTTAAAGTTTTGTTCATTTGGTCATCCCACAAGAGAGGGGAAAATCACATGATTGACTGGAAGATTCACCAACCGTCACCCCAAAAATGACCCCAATGTTGATGTTGGTAGATATTCCAGCGCTATTGGGTGCCGTCCACCAAGGCATGTGATGTCAGCAGCCGAGGTGCAGCTGTATGCCTAACACCCTGCAGTAATCAATGGCTGGATGTTTCTTTAAATCGAGGTTTATAGCTGGGAAAATCATCTACATACAAATGAGGGATTTTCCAGTCGGGTGGTAGGGATTTTCCGGTTAAGTAAGTGGTTTATAGCATGTTATAATCCCCGTTATAGGTGGATTAAACATGCTACGCCTGCCTATGCCACTTCAAAGCAGGAATACAACTAACCTACAAAGTGTGATGAACGAGGAAGTAGAACAACATAGATATGTAATTCACTTCCTGGAAACATGCCTCTCCTACCATGAACGCGGCCTTTCCATGCCAGAAGCTATAGGGTAGAATCATGTAGAATCCCTATTTGGATGATGAACCACTTTGGAAGCGAACGATTTAGAAGAACTGTTTGGCAAGCACGGCCGTGGCCCAGCTAGAAAAATGATGGCATTACCAGAGTTGCAATGGAATTGATCAACTTTTTGAAGACCCATGTCCTGCAATAGTTGGCTCCTGCTGTAATAGCGAGAGATACTGTGGATGGCAGAAATCCTGCACCACCTTGGATCGTTGAAACCCTATAAATTATAAATCATGGGAGAAACCATATATCTACCGGTGCAGGATTTCTTCCATCCACAGTATGTATAGATAACATAATAACATACTGTAAGATAAGAAAAGATAACATAACATAATATATATATATATGTATATATATATATATATATGCATTACGGATCAAAGTTCCAAAAAGTTCCAAATTGGTCCTTTGCATTTACTGAAAGTCAGCAGGCACAGGGCCAATTGACCAATTTCAATACCAGAACATTGCTGATTTGTGGCCGTTGCGTAGGGGCGAATGTTTGAAATCCAGGTATAAATCCATTTTGGTGCCTACATAATATCCGTTCAGTTGATCGTCTTTTTTGCAGCTTAAATCTGCATGTTCATTGGATAAGTGGTCAAAATGTGTGACTCCATTATACTCCACTATATAATCCAGCTAACCACATGTCAATACCGGATGTTTACCATATGTTTACCAATAGGGTGAGTGATAATTCAGATCTAGATGTTACTTTTAAATCCCCCCCCACATGGGTGTGGGGCAAAAGTTCAGAAACATGGGACCACAGGTTGGTGGCCATTTCTAATGGCAGTAGTTCCAGAACGCAATGACCTGGCGCCTACACTTGCGGACAAAGAAGTGGAGAAAATCGAGGCATATGTAACCTCTGGTAAATTAACAGTTTGACCCTGAAAATCATCAATTTTTAGTGGAAACTAGTCTTCCAACCCCTATCTGCCAGGGTCTATGTTTATTTACTGGAGAGTGTGTATGTGTGTGCGTGTGTGTATACATCAAGTCCAAGCATGGTCACAACAAATCCGAAAAACTACAGTAGGATCTCTGCGCTGAGATGCACAACATGTCTTTTTTTTTTTCGGCGAGATCACAGAACCTTCTTTGAAGGATGTTGAGACATGCACGTCCAATAATGTGGGCAGAGTTTATACACCCATTGAAAGTAATTCACACGTATTAAATGATTCAGATATATGCAGATGTTGACCCATATCCAATGATTCCAATGTTCCTAGACCTATTTCCATGGAAAATCTTGAGGACCCCCTGGATATTTCAGGGATTTTGACGGTCAAACGGCAGGTGCGGGAGGCGGTGGACAAGGCCTTCCGCGACTGGCAGCGGCACTTTGAAGAAAAGTACCCCGCCATAGGCGGCGATTTCACCGTCCGACACCCGACAGAGATGGGAAACATATGGAATTGTGACGACTTTAGACTTAAGAACGTATGGGAAAACATGAATTTTTGACCATCCCAAATCTGGATAATGTTCATTGATTTTCTGTATATAGACAGTATATATATATATATAGATATAGATGTTCACTGAACCGAAGTTTGCGAAGGGGCTGTGGCCCCTGGGAGCTGGGAGATATCAAGGGATAGAATTTTGCACAGATCTAGACCACTGGACACCCCCACATGGCAGGCATTCAAAAGTCACCATGTTGAAGAATATTGAAGAGGCAAATTAATCTACACATGTGCCATTTTGGATTGGTACTTGCTGTAAATGTGTGGGTTTTTGTTCAAATGACCAGTGAGCTAAACGTGCTTGCAGGTGCATCTAAAACAGAAACTTGTCCAGATGTATGGATGGTCGCAAACGCCCAATCAGCGGACATTTGACCACATCTTGGAGTGCATGGTCGAATTGACACGTGATGACATGTGGCCCAAGTTGAAACATAGAGATCTTCAAGTTTCAAATAAAAACTGGTCATTTGCATTCCGTTTTTCCCATGTTTCCCTTTTCCAACAGCTCACAATTTAAGCGTCAGCCGCAGGTGTGTGCAACGGAGGCGGCTTCACCGCCTCCGCTCCTATTCCTTCAGGATAACTGTGGCATCAAAGTGGGGTGACCAGGGGCAAAAGTAGAACCCAATTATGGGTATCAACTACCTACAAGGTGGGGCCTCTAGATAGCTAAGTTGGTCTACAATTAATTAACTAGGTTACATATGATTTATTGCAAATAATTAATGATAGTAGGTGATGATAATCATTATAATCACATATCATATATAATATACAGTTAATTGTTGTTTTTTTTGTTAACTAGCAAGCAGAACTGGGGGGGCACCACCTTGTCGTTTCCGATATCAAATGCGGGGTTGAAGGGGTATCTTCCAGTTTGAGATGGCCTCAAATCGCCCCAAAACATTTTTAGCCAGGTAGGGCGACTTCCCTTTCCCATTTCATCATGTTCACCTAGGTAGGCCTACCTTGCAGTGATCAAACATGTTCAATCAAAAGCTCCTCATTGACATCCCTTCAAAGATTATTTTCCAAGTTGGATGGTAGAAAATCGCAAGCCTTGGAAAGTTCCAAAGGACGAATAGTACATTCGACGTAACAGTTTGCTATTGAAAATGGTCATAGAAATTGTTGATGTTCCCATGAAAATTGATAAAAATGGTGATTTTCCATAGTTATGCAAACGTTTACCAGAGGATATACTCCCGTCAGGTTTGATGACCGGAGGTTTGTTTGCCAATCGATTTGAGTCCAGAGCTGGTGCCAGGACCACCCCCCGCCTTCCAGCTATCGCACCCCGTGTTTCGCAAGACGGTGCGCTGCGGCTGGGAGTGACGGGTGCCTGAAAAGGGGTAAACATGCTGGCCGCACACAGAATTCCACGTTTTTTTTGGTTCTCCTTGGGAATGTTGGACATTGTTTCAACCAGTTGATCCAAAGATACAAAAGTTTGACTGTCAAAGTGAAAGATTGTCCAAATTTTAACTTTGATAGTTTAATTTAAGCTTTTAAAGCATACCCGCAGCCTCCTGGACGGTGATTTCCAGTGTCCGTTCCCAGTTGCCAAACGGAAATCCTTGGTGATGCCTGCTGACAGAGTATAAGGTGGCTTGAAGCCCCAATTCCTGCAATATTTTGAAGGCAATGCAGGTTTGGGATGGTTTAGGATGATAAGCTACAGTGCATTTCAGTGCAACCAGTGTAATCACTTAGTAAATTCAGGAGTCACCCCGATGGCGTGGAACCGGTGTAGATCCGGCCTTGAATCCACTTCCGAAAACGCAATGAAATTTGAGGACACAAGGGCCAAGGTCTATCCCCAATTTGCCATAGGTATTCGAATATATAAATGTGAAGGGGCTACAACCTTCAAGATCTATCTCTTGTGACTGTCTCAGTCCTCAAAGTGACGTGGAAGGATTTTATGGACCTACATACATAGACCCGGTATCTTACAAATCTGTATTTAATCTCTGCAGGCAGCCGATCCTTGGGCCAAAGCTGTCATTTGAATGGAACATAATAATGGGTCACATTTCTACATATAATACACACATACATATATATATATATATTCATGTATATATATATATTCATATATATATATATTTATATTCATATATATCTATATATATATATATAAGCACGCAATGAGATAGATCATTGATGATAATTGGCGTGTGTATATGTCTAATTAATTCATATCAGCATCATCATTGAGATCAAGTATCACTATCAAAATCCAACATATCAGAACTGTTGATTATTGCAACTGTTCACCCCACAAAAAGAACACACCTTGAAACTCCTGAGATCTTCCAAGCTCTCCATGTCGTCCAGGCCACAGCCCTTGCGCCGGCACCGTCCGTGGGTGACGCTACCGCGGGGCCGCTGCGGATGATTTCCAGAAAACCCAGGATCTACCTGCAGCAGCTGGGTGCCGGCCAGGATGGGATCACTGGCAAGTTAGATATGATTACTTGGAGTTGGGTTATGTATGGTTGTGTGGGGTTCCATTTGAATGAAACTGAAGTGGGAGTATGCCAGTTCAGGGAGTGTCGGAGCGGCTATGGGTCGAAATTTCAGCTTTTTGGGACACACATAAGAACTGCTCATGTCTTGCTTTTTTAAGTCCGAAATCCCATGTTTTGGAGGTACCCGTATTGCTCAACGATCCGGGGAGTCATAATGACCCCTTATCACTCTCCTTTTTCGGGGTGCATACCCTTTTTGGGATGTTTGGCCCTGGGCTGCACTCTTCAATTTCAGGAGTTTGAACTGCGTTGGCCAGTCTCTGTCCTTCACTTCCAGCTCACTTCATTTCATAGGGGTGACAATGGCATGCAGAGGAATATCCTGAGTCTAGTCCACAGCTACTGTAGCTGGTGGTTTCAAACAGTCTTCACTTTCAGCCTGTTTTTGGGATGCCAGATCAATGATTATCCTAAATGATCCTGAATGTATTGTATGCTTTTCGTTGGGGGGATGGCTTCAAACAACCAGCCATCACATTCACACTTGCCACTAGGTGATGGCTGCAGGAGTGAGTCTGTTGATCCTTTCATGCGAGACTTGCTGTGCAATGCACTTACAGGTTTATCCCTTCTCTCCCACTTAATTTATAGGGAACACGTGTCCGGCATCTTCACCGAAACCATCCGAAACCGTGGTTTGATCATAATTTGGGGAAAAAAATCTGAGTAAAAACAATGATTTCACAACTCGTTTCCATTGTTTTTCCCAAGTTTCCTATACCTATTCGCTCGAAACCGAAATTATTGCCCTGCCCGAGGTCGCAATTCCTGCAGCCAGCGGAGTGTCAGATGCTCATGGACATGTTGCCTGGATTTGCCTGGCAGTTGGAGCTAAAGGTCGTGCAACAGCGGTAGATTGTGGGAATCTCCAATGCTTTAAGAGATTGCATATTTTAAGCCCATCCAGCTCTACATCCAAGATATACCATGATATACATATGAATTATTGATGATCATTCTTCAGCATGTGCAGTATCCAGCCAAAAAAAAAAGGTTTGCCTAGTACGAACCTGTTTGCGGGGCCCCACCTTGCGCCAAGTGAAATGTCCACGGAACATCCATCCAGCTGATGTTTGAAGTCCATGCCGGCGGCTGGACATGTCCGACTTTTCGACCTTTGTGTACCATTCCCAAATCTGAAGTATGTTGGGGTTTAACATCCATACAATGAACTAAAGGAACAGCATGGCGATTGCACTCACATGACATCAACTGTCCATAACAAAATGTAGAAAAAGTAAATATATAATGCGCATCCTTTTGAAACAGTGAGCCATTGGCCTCCCCCCTGCCAAATCATGTGACTTTCTCCACCTTTTTTGCCAGCTGAAACTTTGGATTGTGGTACGAGCCGGCCTCGATAGCCCTTTCTGAACCCCATGGTTGATTCACATGGCGTACACGTAAATCATCCTCAATCACATGGTTTATCACCAAAAACAACAAAAACATTGCCAATTTGGTGGTATATCATGGTATATCCCATTTTCAGATACACCATATCCACATTTCTGGCGTGGCAAACCGCTGTGCTGTTTGGAATTCTGGGTGGCCATTTTATAGTGGCTTTTGCCGTGCTTGATGCATGTCATTACCAAAACGTGATGCCTTTGACTACGGCTCCAGAAATTGATGTTGATCAGTTTTTTTCCAAGAAACCGGGGCCAGCAAAAGATGATTAACATTGGCACAGGGTAGCATGGTCCCTTTTTAGCCCAAAAAAAGGAGGTTGTTTCACCATGCTGAACCCCACTATGAGCCCAGGATACTCCAGAGAAAGGACCTCCGCAGTTGGTGCATGGGGGATGATCTCAGCATTGGGGATGGATGTAGCAACTTACCATACGGATCTAATTATCTCTGGATTATTCAGAGGTTCTTGATGGGATTTAAGATGGGATTGATGATTCTAATGGTTAATTATGGATCATTCATGGGATCCAATTAGGGATTGAATGGGTCCTATACGGTTCTGGGGAGATACTGCGTAATAGATGGAGCTTGAACGAGGTGGAATTTCTCAAGTGCGTGAGCAGCAACAGGGTGCAGCCAGCGACAGGATCGTCCATGAGTTGGGCATGGATTTTGTGTTCGGTTGCATTCTCTGCGGCAGTCTAAGCTTAGCCATCGAATCGATAAATGGTTGCCCAACTAAACATGAAGGTTTTCCAGCCTACCCGTTGGCATTACCATCGCTCATAAATCAACATCAATCACATGGTTCTGTTGGTGCGCTCCGAATGTTTGCTGGGAACCCATGTGAAAGTGAACAAGTCATGATAAATCCACTTATTGAACTTATATAGATACATATATATATATACATAGTTATGCAACCATGGATGATGTCCCAAAAATCACCCTCGGATTCTCCTTACTCGCAAGAGTTGACTAAACAATCCATTGAAAGGATGATCCTCATGTATTCACATCGACAAAAGATGACAAAACTAAACATCCCCTACTGTAAGTGGCTTTATCATTGTTTATCCCCAGTCTATAACCGGGCCATGACCCCAGTTTTCATCCCAGTCACAGTGGGATGATCCTCCGATCGCAGGAGCGCTGCAACTTCCAGACCAAGCTGCGCGCACCCCTGGAGCCTGAGGATCCGCGATGGACGGCGGAGCAGAGCCTTGGGATGGCTGGAACTGTGGGAAATCTCTGGGAAATCTGTGGGAAATCTGTGGGAAATCCTATATAGATTAAAGGGATGATAAGGGTTTATAGCTGGGAACATCAGCTATAAATGGTGGATTTCTAAGTTCAGAGATCTGGCAATGGCAAATTCTAGAAACATCCAGAACTTTCCCCCTGCATATTTATAGCTGAGATGCTCCTTCTTGAAAAACCAAGGGTGTTCCATAGCGGCAGCTTCAAAAAAAATACCTGTAAGCATATATATATATATACATTCATATATATATATATTGTGAATGGCACTAAGCCAAACCCACTGGTAGCTCCACCTGCGGTCAAAACGGCCTTTTTCCCCAAGGCCTCAGCTCCAAAGGATCTATGCTCACCTTCGGATGTAGATTCAAGGCCAAAAGAAGGCCACCAAGCAAATGAGGATGGAACCCAGTCCAACAGATGGGGCTGCCTCGCCCTATAGTCAAATGCCCAATGGCTTCAAGCACGAATCCCGCCCTACCCTCTTCCTGGAATGATGGGCCCTCCTGAGCCTTAAGGTGCTTTCGGGGATCTCATGGTTGTTGGCACACCCAAATGGCTGGACTGGAGAAGACATGATAGGACTGCTGGATGAATCACAAGGTGCTGCAACGATACGAATCACAGATGTTTGTTTTGAAATGTTCAAGCCTATTTGGGGGTTCTTACAATGACAGATCTCCAAGTCACCACGGGTTTCAATATCAATTCATGGTCATCCATGACTTTGGAAAGCTCCATGTTTCCATAGTGGACGGGGATGATGATCCATCTGTATATAATTCATATGAAATTCATAGACAAGTCAATCTATCTATTATCCATCTATCAATCTATCAATCTATCAATCTATCTATCTATCTATCTATCTATCCAAATGGTGGTTCCATGTTTTAATTTTCAACCCCATGACTGACAAATCCCGACATTCTCTTTAGGCGCGCCTTGATTCTGAAGATCGAAGACCAGGTGGCCGAGATTTCGGGCTCTGAGAGGCATGAGGATGAGACGGCGTTGGTGGGTACCTTGGATGCCATTGGATGCTGGGGCCATGGGCATAGCTTATGGCTCAATCATCTTCACGTTTGGTAAAATAAGATAATTTGCGAACTGGAAAATCACTTTTTTTAATGATCAACGAACTCAATGGCCATGTTTAACAGCTATCTTGAATTACTAGAGGGTATTGGACGAATAATATAGGGATAATAAGTCCTGGGGCTGGCAGGAGCAATAAGGTGCCTGAAATTGAAGGTCTAGCATGGTCTAGTGGGTTTTCTGTAATGCTTATATCACCAAGAAAAAATGCAACTGACCAAAAATAATGGGAATATACTGGGGGGATGTTGCAATCTGATAAAGCAATCGGATGGTTTAACCAAGCAGCTTGTGGGCATTCATAGTCGAGATCTAATGGGAATGTAATTGGAGTATGGTGGAATGTAGCCGGAATATACTGAGAATACAAAAGCCGAAATGTCAAACGGTCTTAAACTGGATCTAAACCACACAAAAATAAAGATGCTGACCAATCGGTTTATGGGATACACTGGGATATGATGGTTGTCCAAGAATGGATTTTGCCCTCGAAATCCAGTGATTCATCATCTTCCCAGTGAAACAATCATAGACAATAGATATGGGGTAGCCTTCAGCCTTAGCTGAACCCTCGGCATGGCGATATGGAGAGAGAGAGAGAGAGAGATGGGGTAATTCCATGTAATTCCAGCAATTGTTTGTCAGTTGTTTGTGGTAATTCCAGATACCTCTTGGTCAGGAGAGGAGTGACAACCAAAATCAAGGTTGTTACCCTTTGATAGTCCGACCTGAGTCTGGCTTGTGTTTTCAAGATTATCTATGATTGTCTAAATGCGTTTGTTTCAGCATCTGGAAAGGTGATCTCCAAAGACTCATGAAAATTAATGTCTGTTTTTTTTTTGAGATCCACAAAACAGTAACAGTCGTATCACCACCACCCCTCGGGAAAATCCCACCCTCATGGTGCCCATGCAGTGCCTACAAGTGTGTGTGGACGTGAGCAGGAGCCTACCATGCCAAAACAGACGAGGCTCGCCCTAGAGCCTGAAACGGTGCCAGATGACGAGGCAGTGCCCGGTGGACCCCCAGCTGTGGCAGAGAGACGCCTGCCTTGCATACGCAAGTGGTCACGTGTCGGCAGATTGAGAGTATTGGCACATGCAGGTGATGTTCAAGGTGATGCTTGTGAAAGGCATGAAAAAACACATGATGTCCGGTGACGTTAGATGACCTGTGTGAATGTCCACCATTATCCCCCAATTTGCAAGAAACTCTCTTTAACAACTATCTTTCATTGGGGATAAAGACCATTGTTTCTCCTACAAATGATCGGATTCAACCAACGCCGCAAGGTGACCCAATATAAAATAGATGCTCAGTGAACAATGGTTGCTTTGACAAGAAGCCTTAAGCCTTGTTGTTGAGCGGGGGGGTACACCTGACCGGGGAGCTTTTGGTTGAATCGCCATGATGTTCTCCCTGGACCCAATCCTTGCTGTCCTTTCCTGTTTGGCCCTAGAAGTCTGACTCGTGTATCCATCCCATTCCTGGATGTCGTAGTTTGGCTCATTGATGTTAGTCCTTTTTCTGTGATGTTCCAACAGACTTGGCCACTGGGGCAGTTTGACATCCCCACATTTAGGGAAACACCTGGAAAACGGATACTTGTTTACTACTACGTGCTACTATCTGACAGGGCGTGTTTTTTTAACTTCTCTACTTACTGGTGCTTAGTAGGGAATGAGGGAATGACCTATAATAAACCATCAATAATCATCCCATTCCCCCATTCCCATCCATTCCCTGCCAAGCACCAGTAAGCCAAGCAGGGTTTCCGCCATCCACACCTCCTGTCCTCGTGATATGATACCGGTCGCTCTCCAAGGTACGCTAACACCGCCTCAGGCGAGGATCAATGGGTGGTGCTGAGGTGATATCAGAGATGATGGGGGAAAACCGGGCAAAAATTCAACGGTATTTATACATGTATATATATATACATATATATATATATATATGCGTCTTTATAATTTTATCTATATATGATGCAGTGATGTGTAGGTACCATAGGACATAGTAATTCTGATTAGTCTAGAAAAAATAAGGGTCACTGGGCTCTACATTCCGTAGAGTATTTGCCATATACAGTGCTTGGATTGTGCATATATCAACCATATATCATATATCAACCATTCATAGTTGCTGGATGTTACTGGTCAGCAATATCATGGTGGGTTTTAACTTTTCAGGTTTTAACCGCTACCTACACATTGGGATACAATACAATTGATCAATGATGGTTAGTGGTACAGGACTTCAGAGGCGACCCTTTTTTTATCCCATGTTTTTGGAAGATACCTGCATGTATACAGCATTTGATGGCAACAATCATCGAGGAATCCAGCATTTTTGGGAAATTGCTGGCTGGTGGCTCAGGAGATGATTGCACCATGAGGCAATGTGGATTGAACCCCCGCACCCTAAGCTCCAGTAACAAGGGTGTAGTCCGGGCTTATTAAGAACCAAGCGCCAGAAGTAAGAACCAGTTGTCATTTGGGGGGTCCACCTTTGGGGGTTTAGCTCAGTCTTAAATCTCCATGAGACATCCCAGTTGAGGCCCGCACCCAGTTCCTACCCAGCGGTTTGGTGTGACAAAATGCCAGGCCTCTGGCGGGATCAGTGAGCATTTGGGTCTTCATGTCAGGGCCTTGTGACCAGGACGAGTCAAAGGTCTTTGGAATGTCTTTGTGTTTCACCGGGTTGAGGCCCGTTTCCTGCAGAAAGACACAGCCAAGTGATCAAGTGGTTGCACAGGTTTTTAAGAATGCCAAGTTGTTACCAATTGTTTCCCCCGCACTTTCCTGGTGAAACGCAGATAGACAGTGCTAGTTCCAAACTCGTTTCCCAGTTCTTGTCATCCAAAAAGTTCAAGTCACCATCCGAACCGTTGCAGGTTGAGTGGTTCCCAGCATCACGTGGACATAGAGAGAAATAAAGTGGGAAGGTGCATGCTAGTAGTGGCAATGTGGTAAATCCCATGGTGAACCATCCAAATTTTACCCCAGAATTGGATTGAAATGCTTGAAGAAACAACCAGCCCCAATTAGGAGGTTTCTTTGTGGTGTGTCAACCGCAGAGGGAAAGTGGCATTTGGCAGGTGAATTTGCCGCATGATATACCAGCAGGATCCAGAAGGCAACAGAAACACTGGCAGAAGCATATCGCTTCCACACGCTCATCCTAGGATGCAGTGACGCAACGTTTGGGCTTAGGTTTCTTCAGCTGATCTCTCTGTTTTGGGAACATTTCATGAGAAGATGCCAAAACCGTCAAGCTTATTTAGGCCTCTCAGAAGCAAGGTTTCTTTTTCCTCAGGCTCTTCAGCTTGCTTCAAAAAAGTATGGGCTGCTGATGCGACCGCAATTTGGAATGACACTGAATCGCCCAAAAGATCGGGGGTTCTCCACATTATGTCCAAATCCGTCCAAACTTATATTCATACCTTTATAATCATCATACATATATATATATATATACATTATATATACAACTACAGTAAATTATGTTTTATTGGTGTATATATATATATATAAAAATACAACATGCAGGGAAAGCCCTTTGAGTGCTAGAAACTGTTCATGTTCGGAACATTTCGACCGCCCACGAGGTCGATACCAATGCAGCACACTGGCGTTTTTGCACCGCAGCTTGGCCATGTCACCATGGTACCACCGCATGGTTAACCACCGTGGTTCAACACGGGACATCCCAAGAATCATCCAAGAATTGGTGTGTTTAAAATGAAGACCAGTGGTTTTGAGGTATCAAAATTTGTTGAGACACTCACGTAAATTCACTTAGGGTCGACAACTGCCCACGTTTGCAGCCAAATATGTGTTTCTGGACTTGGTTTCAATCCATTCAATTTTTGGGCTGGATTCCAATAAAGATTGGACCCCTCACAGCCCATCCAATATTTCGCTGTCTGGCGGTTTCACAATTGGCTATGGCAAGCCTCCATATTGATAATCACAGCCAAGCTTAGCTATTAACACACCATCCACTACGATTCAATCCAGCTAGTCAACTAGCTGATTCATGGCGGGTTCGATTCTTCAATGCCAGCTTCTTTTCCGGTGGGGTTATTCATCAAATTAGAAGCATTCATACTCCAACAACTATTCAATACTAGCTAAATATTTTGCTCAAAACAAAACACCATGTTCAAACCTTAATTTGTCCAACAACTATTCTTCAACCTCCCTTTCTTTTAATGCAATTTGTCCTTTTTTTGTTTGTGTAACATGGCATAACCGTCAACCCACCTGGGTCGCTGAGGCCATCATCTACCTCTCCAGTTTGGGCGCCGGCGTCACCGGGGGCGAGACGGTCTTCCCGGTGGCGCTGGATCCGCAAGTGGAAGGTGGGCGCAGAAAATGGTTGGGTTATATAACCACCAGAAAATGAGGTTTAACCACGTTTGATCTGCCATATATATATATATATAGTTCTAGATATGATATATATATATATATATATACATTGTATACATATATATATATATATATGCACATGTCATTTTTGACCTTGGATTTGCCAGTGGCCGGGTACGCTTTTGGATGTTCCCATAGGTTAGTTCCAAAGAAACGAGTCGTTTCTGGAAATATTCTGTATTTCTGGAGCAGGACCAAGCAATATTATCCAGGATTGTTTTTTCTAGCAATAAAAACAATCCTTGCTAAATGACAATTACTGAGAGAGAGATTTGTTTTAATTGATTTGTGGCAACTGGTAATTACATAGGAAGATCCACTGACTAATAGTTTCAGTCACGATAGACTTTATTGCTACAAGTTGTTACTTCATGGAAAAATAGCTAGCATCATCAACACCAAAAGTGGTCAGTTGACTTTGAGTGCAGTTGCTAAGTCCTTTTTGATGTTCTTAAATAGATCCGCGGATACTCAGCAAGTGGTACAAGATCTTGATAAGTTCCCTATTTGAGCAGGTTATCACAGGTTATCCAATGTGTTTTTTTCTCAATGCATCATGATACATGAAGACATATGCGCTATACAGTCTGTATGTGCAGTATTCTAGCGAATGTATCTAATAAATCGCAGATGATATCAGATAATGGTAGTGTTACCTTATTCTGTTTATGTTGTCTATTCTTCTGTTCTGTCATGTTCTAACTGTTCTGTGTCTATCTCTGTTTGCTTCTCCCAGCGACTGGATCCCCCAATCAGGACCTCCAGATGAAGCCTCGGAGAGAGTCATCGAGGCTGGATCAAGGGTCCCAGGGTGTTGTCAGGGTCCCCAGGATGGGTTGAGCCCATCCCAGGGGAATTCAATGGGAACAGGTGAAGGCTGGAGGTTGGGGCATGTCTTTTGCATGTCTTTTGCCATACCTCCTGGTGCAAAAAGAAAGCCAAAAGAGTTTGGATTCGGGTCGGTTCCCAGCAATGCCCGACTTTCAGTCTTTCGATTTCACCCCATTCAACGTCCAACAATTGCTTTGCCATTAGTAAAAAAGGGGTTTATTTTTTTTAAGTCGATTGAGTATATTGACAACTTGTAGCCATGAAAGGGTCACCGCCCTTTGATTTCACCCCCAAAAAATCTTCACAGTTTCTCCACAGCTAAACCATGAGAGGATACCACCTAAGTTACACTCAAAGAGCGAAGTCTAGCAGGTTGCCCTCTTGGATGATGAGTGTCAGTTTTTAAACTGATCCTTTTTGTCATAAACAATCAACCAACATTTTAATCGAGTTTTTGACCCATGTTAAATATGGATTGGGGATAATAGTGGAGTGGGAGACCCTTCAATTGCCGTGCCCTCTCTTGCCACGCCATCCATTTCTATTCAGTAATTCATCCATTTCTCTTCCCAAGCTGGTTTAGCTAGAGATACCGCTGCTGGAAGGCTGCTGGAGAGCTTTTAGACTTGAACTTGGATCACACTGACAAGGCCGGGCAGGGATAGTTGGAGGATGCTGGAAGATGTAGCTCCATGATGGTGGTAGGTAATTGATCATGTTGATAAATGGTGACGATGGTAGATGGTGGTGATGGTGGATGGTGATCATGATGATGATGATGATGATGATGATGATGATGATGATGATGATGATGATGATGATGATGATGACGATGACGATGATGATGATGATGATGATGATGGTGATGGTGATGGTGATGGTGATGGTGATGGTGATGGTGATGGTGATGGTGATGGTGATGGTGATGGTGATGGGTGGTGGTGGTGGTGGTGGTNGGGATCTCATGGTTGTTGGCACACCCAAATGGCTGGACTGGAGAAGACATGATAGGACTGCTGGATGAATCACAAGGTGCTGCAACGATACGAATCACACTCCCAAAAATCCAAAATTTTGAAATAATTGATCGTAAATCGTTGCAGTTCACTCGGAATTCTCCATGGAAACAGTTGACCCGCGAAGCCACTTGATCCGATTCCTCGTGGATGCNATTGATCGTAAATCGTTGCAGTTCACTCGGAATTCTCCATGGAAACAGTTGACCCGCGAAGCCACTTGATCCGATTCCTCGTGGATGCTCGATCTTTCAATATCTCCATTTCATCATGCAGCTTGTATTTTCCAACCCGTAGAGTCTCCCTTAGGAATGTGTTTTCCATCACTTTTGTTAAACTGTCCGCGAGTTGAGCTCCGGAGTGGACCCATCGCAAAGTGACACCTTCTGAAAGGTAGTCTTTGATTGCTCTCGCACATAGCTGAGTTCTGAATTCTGAACAACTGGGCATTGCTGTACGTGTAATGAGGTCAAACAATGATTTGCAATCTGTTGCTGTAATACTGGATGGTAATTGTTGTAAATTGAACGTGGCAGTGGAAAACGTTTCAGGCAAGTTACGAAGAGTTTCTGATGGTTTCTTCCAGTTGAGTTTGGGATCTAAAATCCATCCCCAGCATAGTCGCATCCATGAAAGCTGATCAAGGACTGAATTGAGCGAAACAGTTTCTGCAGCCAGAGTGCTGGTTACCACCCACACGTTGTATCTTCTTGCATCCCCATGCCAATGGACTCACTGGGCACGACACATTGTTCCCTATGTCCTTGTGAGTTCCCATGATCAACATTCCTGTATGTGAGTTCGGATTGGACTTCGATGCAAAAGAAGCATCTGAGAAAGCAAGGAACCGAAAATCTTTAGTGGGTATTGGATGAATTTTGATTGTGACATCATGATGTTTCTTGGCTTCGTGAAGTGCTTGGTTGGCTGTACACAAGGTGTCTACTGTGGCTCGGTTGATTGCTGATTGAAGATTGCTCAGTCTACTTGCAAGGTCAGGACGTGTGTGCACGGCTGCATACTGTAAACTTCCGATCAACGCACGGAGGTTCTGTCGCTCTTCTTCCGTCACTGGTGAGTCACACATTTTTCTTCGGTCAGTGGAAATGTGAATAGGGTGAATGGCTTTGATGTAGTTGGCTTGGCTCATCTGAATGCTGTAGTTGGGAAGTTGCTGCATTTCTATTCCAGTGAAAGTGAACTGATGAATTTTCTTGGAACCGAATGGGTATTTGTTTTCTAATTGATTCAACTTCTCTTGAAAGTATTGGCTTCCTCCGCAAATGCCATCATCCACATGTAATCCCAAGATACCTTCAAGTTCTCCATTGGTGGGGTTTCTGAGGATATGCATACATGGATCGAATGGGCTCTGCATAAAGCCTAGTTTCTGCAGTTCTTCTGTGATAGCTACGTACCAGAGGTATGGTGCGTCTACCAAGCCGTAGGCTCCCTTTTCAAGCTTACACACTTCGTTTGTGCGCATCTGCAAAGCCTGAATGAGCTCAGGTACAGGTTCAACAGCTAAAATACGCCCTGGTTGTGGTTTTCCTTGCAGAAATGCGGCTTTGATATCAAAGGATCTGAGATCCCATCCCATAGATGCAATTAGTTGTAAGAGAATCATCTTGGAATTGCGCCCCAATGTGGGTGAGTCTCGTGGTAATTCCTCCAGTTGGGGATCAAGATATCCCAATATGACTAACCTCGCCTTTGCCTTGACCCTTTTACCATCTTTGAACAAGTTCTGATTGTTCTCATTGTCATCTATGCTTTTCCATGTGAGGATCCAGCGGCATCTGAGGATTTGATCATAGGGAATTTTCTCTCTCAGAATCTTTGAGATGGTTCCTGTTTTGATCCAGTTGTTAATCTCTGAATTTTTGGCTTTCTGGAATTCTTCTTTTTCGGCTGAACTAAGTGACGAAAGCTTCACTTCAGAACGTTGGCGCTTAGCCGCTGATGCAACGAAAGCCATATCGGCGGCATTGGCTNACTAAGTGACGAAAGCTTCACTTCAGAACGTTGGCGCTTAGCCGCTGATGCAACGAAAGCCATATCGGCGGCATTGGCTTCTTGTCGCCACATGTCCAGATCTTGTTGCTTGATGTCCACTTCAAGTCTCCAGGCAAGATCGATGGGTTCTGAGAACAGGCATGATTCGTCATCAACACAGAGCAAACTGTCACACACTAAATCATCATCACTGTCAGCAGGCACTGGTGTGGTGACTGCTGGGTCGATTTCAGGGTTTTCTGGAACGGGTTCTTCATACCCTTGTTCGCTATGTTGAGATCCTGGTGCCTGGCTGGAAGGAGCTTCGGGTTCTACGTCAGGTTGACCTTCTGATGAATTCTCATGATTATTGATTGGGACCGTTATTTCTGTAGGTGGAGGAATTTGATTATTGATGGGGTTATAGTTATTGGGAGTTGGCTGTGGATTGGGCATGTCTGATTGTAGGTCAACAGCTCGTGTCATTCCCTGTTGCTGTCCCCATGGGATCTGCTGTGCAATCACGGAGACTGGAGTTTCATTGTGGCCAACACGAATTTCCCTCGCTTCATGGGCAGTTNGTGCAATCACGGAGACTGGAGTTTCATTGTGGCCAACACGAATTTCCCTCGCTTCATGGGCAGTTACAGGACGCACATGTTCGGGAGCACTTCGGAACAGCTTGCTGGCATTCGTGGTCCATATAGTCTGGGAATTTTCTTGGACTACAACTTTCATGGGACCTGTCCATGAACCCTCATAACTGCCTTTGCCAGGGCGCCATACCATGACCCACTCTCCAGGGCTGTATGCCGATTGACCTGGTCGGTCTCGGCGAAGGAGAGACCTCCTCAGAGCAGCATCGTTATCGGCATAGTGATATGCGCGACGTGCGCTTTCACGATATGCCAATTGCTTGCGAAACTGCAGGCCTTGGGCTGTTTCTGAATCAGCAAGTAAATGAGCTGGAAGCATTTCATCGCTGCAAACAGCACCGGGAATCCTGGTATGTTTACCTAGGACCAACACTTCGGGGGCATATCCCTTACGAAGGCTGCATGCATTTTTGGCTTGTGTGCACCACCACAAGGCGTTCTGCAAATCCTTGTAATTATTGATGGGGCGTTCAGCTTCAAATTTGGATAGCATGGATTTGAGAATGGATCCATGTCTTTCGGCCTTGCCGTTTTGAAACTGAGCTTCAACGCTGATGGTGGTGACTTTGATGTTATGAGATTGTGTGAACAGTTCAAATTCTTCGGAGTTGAACTCAGTCGCTGCATCAACAATCATTTCACTTGGGGCACCGGCCCATGACAACCACATCTGAATCAACCCTTGTATGGCTGCTGAGGATGAACGGTCGGGTGCACAACATGCGGTCTGAAAACTTGTGGACCAATCGACAACATGGTACACATGAAAATTTTGACCCTGTTGGTTTGTCCATTGAAGACCATCGATACAAATCCGATCATTGAAATCCAGCTCATCCTTGATGGTTCCCGGTCGCGCAAGCTGTGGTTGACACTGAGATTTGCAGACGGAACATTTCAGCTCCAAAGCTGCTCTGGCAACTTCTGCACGATAACCTTGCGACCTGAGCATTGTACTCAGTCTTTCAGGACTAGGATGACCAAGGTTTTTATGAGCCCTGGGCAACATGGACTTTTCTTCGGGTGATAAGTTCCTAAACTTCTCAGATTGCTTGGGATTGTGCAGATCTTGCAGTTGACTGGGTGTCAAACCACTCTCAAAAGCACGGCCGGTCTTGCTGATTTCCGTTGACGGCACTTCGGCACTCAACGGCTCTAGGTTGCATGAATTGGATGGCTCTTGTGCATCCGGTCGGATGTCACTAGTGGAACTCTCCGTCGCAGGACGCGTCGGATGTGGTGGAGTCTGAGCTTCTGNATGGCTCTTGTGCATCCGGTCGGATGTCACTAGTGGAACTCTCCGTCGCAGGACGCGTCGGATGTGGTGGAGTCTGAGCTTCTGGGGTTTTGGAATCACAGGCAAACACTGTCAAGTTGATACGGCATGCATGAGAAGGCCTAATCAAGTTGCGTTTAGCTAACTGTTCCCATTCTTCCCAGTCCTCTTCGGCTTTGATCTCTCCTGAACCCCTTTCGATAAAAATGCTCTTACGATACGGAGATTCTCCTTTAATGACATGATCTGGTGGTGCAAGAGTTCGACTGGATCCTCGGCATGCCACAACATGTTTCACCTCTTTGTCTTGGATCAAGTTGCAGATACTTTGTATCACTTCAGCATCAACAATGTTGATTTTGCCAACCCTTGGAATGAGGCTACTGACTTTGTCAAAGATTTGAGACCAAACCTCGTTCATATTGACAGCAGTGGTCTTTCCGGTGACTTTCAAACGTTTTCCCCATTGCAAAGTCTCGACACCTCTGGCTCTGCTGACTTTGGGACGATATGTCTGGCTCAAACGCTGTCGCTTCTGGGCTGGTGCATGAGGATGCTCTGCAGCAAACGCAAGACATTCTTGTGGTTGAAACACTGGTTCTTTCATGGTTTTGATTTTGCACATCAAAAGAGCCAAACGACGGGCAAACTTGCGAGGATAATGTTCGGAAAATGTTGATCGATTCAAAACTTCACCATTGACCTTGACTTGACCTTCAATCACTTGGTGTTCATGAGTTCCAGGACAACGCAACATGGAAAGTTGGGTCATAATGNGATCGATTCAAAACTTCACCATTGACCTTGACTTGACCTTCAATCACTTGGTGTTCATGAGTTCCAGGACAACGCAACATGGAAAGTTGGGTCATAATGGTTTGTGATGAAGACAAAATGGTCAATGTTTTCCGGATGTGCTTTCCGTTCAATGGATCACGGAGATCGCCGGCAGTACATAGGTCCACATCGCATGCAAGTAAATAATGAAAAACTTCTTGCAAATATGGTAGTTTGAACATCAACGATCCTCGAGGCTGTTCCCAGTGAAAATGACAATTGCCACTTCTTTGAAAACGAAACACCACTACACATAATGCAAGTTGGCTCACATGTTGATATCTTTGATTTTGCAAATCATCCCAGGCTTCAATTGATTTGCTGCCGTTCAAAGATGAAAACCCGCTCCATGGTCCACAGGTGGGACTGACCCAGGCATGACGAGGTCTGTGCTTGGCTAGCTTTTGAAACAACAACTGACGACCAGGTGCGGTCTGTAGATCCCCTTGTTGATATCCAAAACGTTCAGCCTTGAAACCAAGCTGATTGCACTGATGGGTCAGTTGACTTTGAGGACCACAAAAGATCTCAAGAACATCAAGTCGAAACCCCTGACTGTTGGTGTTTTGCACAGATTGTTGAATTTCCTGGAGTTCCTGACTATATTGGTTGACAAGTCGATTGAATAACTGACGTTCTCGATTAGTTTCTGGAGCCATGTTTTCGGACATGTGGCAGTCAGCACTTAGATCTCCTGCTTCGGACAGCAATGCCAGACTTGGACATTCACCGGCTCTCAGTTCTGGGGGTTCTGAGCCGCATGGTTCTGTTCCAAGAAGTCCATGACCCTGGCCAGTGCGTTCTCCATCTGGATGACGCGAATCTCCAGTGCACTTGGATTGGGATCTGTCGATCCGGCTGGGATGTTCTCGTGGGAGTCTTCGGTCTCCCCGATCAGCTCGAAGATGCTGGGATCCTCCACATCGTCCCAAGGGCATGGCACTTCCTGGGGCATCGGGCGTGATGCACTCTTGGCCTTGGCTTTTGGCATCATCGTCAGGCTCTTGGGCGGGATCTTCACAGGAGATGCTGGGGTCTGGACCTGGATGGTCTCCCCAGTCAGCTCGGCNCTTGGCCTTGGCTTTTGGCATCATCGTCAGGCTCTTGGGCGGGATCTTCACAGGAGATGCTGGGGTCTGGACCTGGATGGTCTCCCCAGTCAGCTCGGCACGTTCCACCTTCAGGGACACGAAGGTCAGGAACTTTCGGTGTTGGTACTTCTGAGACTTCTCGCAATGTTGGACGAACCAAGTCACCCATGGCTGCTCCTCCTCCCATACCTTCAGGTACCTTTTGCCGTACTGCTGCTTGCCGAAATCTATCTTCGATTCTTCGAGCTCGGCCATGGACCACTGGGAAAAGTCCAAAGGCGCAGGCTCTGTGGCTTCCTGCACCTGCTGGAGCCTCTTGGACAGAGACATGGTCAGGGCTGTCTTCGGATGCTACAGCTGGCGTTGGGCACTTGGACCGGAGGGCTGATTGATCATCATCATCCATCTTCAACACTTGACTACTCTTGGAAGTACATGACACAAACTTGTTGGTGGTTTCATGAAAATTCTCATGTGATGGAGGTTGAACACTTGGCTGCAAGGTGTTGGTTTCAACATGAAGTTTGACATGTGCAGGTGCAGGTGCAAATGAAACTGGTTGGGTGATTGGAAAAACAGGTGGTGTGTCAATCAATTCGGTCTTGGCACATGAGTCGGATGCATCAGGTTTTGCGGAAATCCGAGAGACCAGACTCAGAAGCGAGCACTGACACACGCAAAGGCCAACATTTGATCCAGATGCATTCCCATTCTGTTGATGGGCCAGATCATTCAGGTCAAGCAAGAATAACCCCTTGCTGGTCAAAAGCAATGGAATCTTCAAGTTCAACTTGGACGCATGCAAAACTTTTCGATCGGTATCAATCACGGCACCAATAGCTCTCAGCAAGGTGTTAGACAGGAGAAAGGGAGTATCTCCTGGAACTACCGCTATTTTCAAAAGCAACCCATGTATC
>BGPT01001801.1:84110-125681 GCA_003297045.1 Symbiodinium sp. clade C Y103 | reverse complement strand
GTGAACTTAAAACAAAACTTAAGGCAATCCATGTACAGATCCCATTGACTTTGAACATCAACCTGAGTGAAGTTCTGAAACGGAGGGTCCTCCCGGGTCCCCACATCTCGAAGCTGAGACATCAGCTGTTGAAAACAGTTCAACTTAGACACCTGAGCCTCCCAAGCAGTGGCCAAAGCTTCTTGCCAGTCCTCAGTTGGAATGTCCTCAGGTTTGTTCCATCTAGGTGCAGGTTTAAGCCTGCCCCTCCAGAGCTCGTGACCAGGGACCTGATCGCGTGTTGGCAATAACTCAAAAAAGAAACCGTGGTGGTCAGAGAGATGCACCTTAGTTTGGAGAGCAACGTTCTGAACAGTATTTGGGGTGGAAGCCACCCAGTCAACAACCCTGCGCCCGGTCCAGCGCGTAGGTTGGCGAGGTGCACAACAGACGGCACCATGGGCTTTCAATAGTTCGTGAAAAGTGTCCTCAGGCTCCTGATTAAAATCACCAGCCACTGCCCACTTGTCACCGAGCCTGAAACCTTGGCTATAATCAGTGAACAGTTGTGCACAAACCTGATCCTGACCAGGAGGAGCATACATGTTGACAACGTGGACACCATGGATCCACATCCCAAGAAGTTGAGAATTGAAACTAGTCAAAGTGCCAGCCATGGAGTGACGGACTGTTTTGTGAATCAGGAAAGCAACTCCTCCCCTGTGTCGCGGTTCTCCCCAGGCCCCAACAGTCGAGGCCCCTGCAGTCCTATAACAGTGATAGTGTTTGCGGTCCACCAACCTACAAAAACTGTTCCACTCACCTTCGCTCATGCACAGGTCCTGCAACAAGACCACCTTGCAATCAAAAAAGTTTTCTTCGTAAAGTTTCCATACCTGCGGGGCCCCCTGGGAATTGAGACACACACAGGTGATTTTGGACTGAACTGCATATTCGGAAGGCCCAGGGTGCAAGGCCTCCCCTACTCTGACCCCACGCCACCCAGCCAGGGTAGCGCAGTGTCGACAGAAACACTTATGCCTGAGCCCAGAGTCCTGAAAGGCCCCGGACTGCTGCAGTCAACTCTGACCCGAGCGTTTCGCCTTAATGGCCGCCCGACGCTTTTCACCGAACCTCCTGTCAGATTCGCTCCCGTATGTGGGGGCCAAAAACTTTTCCAACGATTCCTTAGTCCAGTTACTGAGCNATGGCCGCCCGACGCTTTTCACCGAACCTCCTGTCAGATTCGCTCCCGTATGTGGGGGCCAAAAACTTTTCCAACGATTCCTTAGTCCAGTTACTGAGCTCAAGAAACCTTTGCGCCTTAGCTTCATCTTTTTCCAAAAGAGTCTCCCACCACCTCCTCTTAGCTCTAAGAGCGTGGGGGTCGCTTTTGAGTCGACGCATCCACTCCTGACAAGTGCGCTTCTGCGCTTCCTGGGATCCCTTGCCAATCCGGCACATGCAACGTGCACAGAGAACCTCCTGCCCACGTTCCACCTTACCCTTAGTTTGGGGCAAGAGAATGCACTTGTGCGTGCCATAATTTTCCCTCCGGTGCTTTGCATGTTTTTTCAATTGCATTTTAGAAACACCAAATTTCCTTTTGGGTTTCCCCGTAGCAATTTTGTGGAAAAGAGAACGGGGGGTTTCTTCAGGGTGACACAACTTAATGTGGTGAGCGACCGCTCTCTTGTGCTCCTGATTAGGGAGCGCCGGGTGACCAGCACCGCATAGCGGACAAGCCCACACCACCTGTTCTGGTGGGAGCTCCTTAGTCAAAGCAAGCGGCACTTTCTTGCGAGGTGCCTTCAAAGAAGGGTGGTCCGAGTTGGGGTGCCTTGATTTGACATGGTGAAGCTTCTTTTGAGAAATTCCAGCTGAGGTACTGTGCTCCAGCCTCAGATTACAAGTGGGGCAGATCCAAACAAAAGGCTCTTTCACTTGTTTGGTTCTACGACGCCTGTTGACCAGTAGATCATCCAGCAGTGGCAAATCGTTTGCGATTGTACCTTCTTCCTCAGTAGGTGCCGCCCTGCCGGATCGAGCAGCGACGGACTTTTGCAACTTGGACGAAGAAAAGCAAGTCTTTTTCTGTTTGGGAGGCTGTTGTGGTCTGAACCATTTGGAAAAGGCCAAAGAAGGAATTTTCTTAGACCCCGCACCCTTGCTGGTCGCCGAACCATCCTGACCTCCCTTTTTTGCATCGGCTTTCTGAGGTTTGAACCAACTAGAGGCAGCAAGGCTATCTCCCTTAGATCCTGAACTGCGTGCCGAACCCACAGACTTTTCNTCCCTTTTTTGCATCGGCTTTCTGAGGTTTGAACCAACTAGAGGCAGCAAGGCTATCTCCCTTAGATCCTGAACTGCGTGCCGAACCCACAGACTTTTCCTTCAGCAAAACCTGCTTTCGCACTTTGGTGTTCTGAGGTTGGAACCAAGAAGTTAGACTTGCAGACTTCTCAGTCTTGTAAGACTTTTTACTAGAAGCGCGGGCACTGCCCGCAGCAACGCTTTTGACGCCACCCAAGAAACTGAGGGCCGGACCAACATCTTTGGGGTCAAAGTCGTGCCAGTGAGAAGGCAAGGGCACAGTAGGGTCAATTGTCTGGAAATGACCATTTTTGAGAAACAAAGGAATAGGTTCCTTGCTGCTGCAGGTGGAGGGGACAAACTTTTGAAAGTAAACCCATTGACCATGCAGGTGTTTAAAAACAAGAATTTCGCATTCCAGCNGGAATAGGTTCCTTGCTGCTGCAGGTGGAGGGGACAAACTTTTGAAAGTAAACCCATTGACCATGCAGGTGTTTAAAAACAAGAATTTCGCATTCCAGCACTTCACAAGCGGCATAACAATTGAAAGAATCGAACCACTTGTTTTTTCTTTTGCAAACTTGCAAGTAGGAGGGGATATCAGTAGCGGGCTCCCCGCCCTCCGTGACCTCAGTGGCTTCCGGATCCGCAAACCAGGACTGATGCCACGACTTGTTTTGGGAAAGAAACAGAGTAGTCTTGGTTCTGAAAGACAGAGCAAGTTTAACAATGTTTTTCACAATGTCACCTTGCTTCTTCTCGTTCCTGAGGCTCTGGACCGCGACTAAACAACGAAAGCCACAATCACCAAACCCTCCCAAATCCCACATGGGGACTCCGTCAGGTCCAAGTTTATCAAGGTCCTCAAAAACTTTGTTTTTGTTGCCTCCTGGCAGGTTGTCAGTTTTCAACTTTTTCTTTTCAGGGCTCCCATTAGAGGTGCCGTCCGGTCCTTTCTTGTTGCTCTGCGCCTGCTCCTGTGTTGTCTGAGACGATTGCGTCTCATCCGGTATCGTTGCTGGCACTTCTTCCGGCATCTCCTCATCTTTTTGTTCCGGGGTCGAGTTTTCAGCCCCTTTCTGTCTGGTGAGCCAGCCTTTGGCTCCCCAGAGTGGTTCCGTGTTGGGTTTTTTGGGAGGAGCAGGTAACCAGGGTGAAATTACCAGCGGTCTGACAGCTCCTATATCCAGCACTTTGCAGGAGGCATTTCCACTTCCTGACCAAACACCCTTAAACGTCCAGATACCCCCCTTGTGTCCGGGGGGTGTGATATCACCAAAAGCTTGAAAATGACCATCCAAAACTTGGGAAAAATCCGCGGGACCCCATCCATTCGGGACCCCTTTGACAGCCCATCGCCTACGGCGTTTGGAGTCATCCTCTTCAGGCTTCACACCAAGGAGACCTAAGTTGTTACGGCCCCCACGTCTCAAGACAAGTCCCACCTTGTGTTGCTTGGCAAGTGTGCGAGCCTCAGCCAAGTATGCATTGGCCGGTTTTTCGCCCCTGACAAGCCATTTGATGGGGTCCTTTGCCTCGGAGTTTTCACCCAAACGTTGATAAAAACCATTTTTCCAGCCACTGCGTTGAATGATGGAAGCACCATCTGTAACCGGGGCTTTGAAAAAACCAATTACAGCCTCTTCCTTAGAGCTGTTGTTGACATGCCAACCATAAGCCCTGGCCGACACACCTTCAGGAAGGCATTTGACCAAAGTATCCGTGGGTTTTTTGACCGTATTATTCCAATCCATGGGGGTTAAAAATTCCCGATTGAAAACAACCCGGAAAGTACACAGAGTGTCATTTTGGGGAACCTTATCCACCTTTTTAACGTCAGGTTTTTCAGGCCAAGTGGGTAATTTGGAACAAAGGGGTGCAACAAGGAAAGACTTCCATCTACCCCCAACCAAACGAACCCATTGGGCCGAAGTGTGAGGAAGACCATGGTCCGGTCCCCCTGAAACTGGAACATCCACCAAGACAAGTGCCAGATCAGTGTTGATCTGGTGAGTATCAGCCAGAGCACGGAGCTGAACAGCGTCCTGGGCCAACACACACGCCACATTACCAGTGGGCGCGTTACCCTGCTCTAAGGTTTCCATAAGCTGTTTACCCGTCATTTGACCAGTTTTCCACCAAGTTGCATCCAACTTAGGTAGCATGGCCACAACCGGTGGCNTGCTCTAAGGTTTCCATAAGCTGTTTACCCGTCATTTGACCAGTTTTCCACCAAGTTGCATCCAACTTAGGTAGCATGGCCACAACCGGTGGCCGTGTTGACGGCGGAGGCCCCATTTTGCCCCCAGTTGCGGAAGGCACCATTCTGCCCCCCCTTTCCTTAGTTACCTTAGTCACGGATTTGACCTGTGCAGGGTCTGAACCAAAGCTGTCCACCAACTGCCTTAGTCTTGACAACCAATTAAGGGCATGGAGGAGAAGGAGGAGAAGTTGGAGAGCCGCCGCCCTTGTCGTTCGCGAACGGCTCAAGCTGAAGCAGCGAAGGCCACAGCGCACAGCAGCAGAGCGAGAAAAAACCTGAGAATTTCCTTAGTGAAACGAAGTGTGACACCTTAGTCAGCAGGTCATGCAAGTGAACTCAACCAGTCGAAGGATTTGACACCGCTGTAGTTCTTAAAGAACCTCGGATCTTTCAACCAACANATTCCCGATTGAAAACAACCCGGAAGGTACACAGAGTGTCATTTTGGGGAACCTTATCCACCTTTTTAATGTCAGGTTTTTCAGGCCAAGTGGGTAATTTGGAACAAAGGGGTGCAACAAGGAAAGACTTCCATCTACCCCCAACCAAACGAACCCAGGGCCGAAGTGTGAGGAAGACCATGGTCCGGTCCCCCTGAAACTGGAACATCCACCAAGACAAGTGCCAGATCTGTGTTGATCTGGTGAGTATCAGCCAGAGCACGGAGCTGAACAGCGTCCTGGGCCAACACACACGCCACATTACCAGTGGGCGCATTACCCTGCTCTAAGGTTTCCATAAGCTGTTTACCCGTCATTTGACCAGTTTTCCACCAAGTTGCATCCAACTTAGGTAGCATGGCCACAACCGGTGGCNTGCTCTAAGGTTTCCATAAGCTGTTTACCCGTCATTTGACCAGTTTTCCACCAAGTTGCATCCAACTTAGGTAGCATGGCCACAACCGGTGGCCGTGTTAACGGCGGAGGCCCCATTTTGCCCCCAGTTGCGGAAGGCACCATTCTGCCCCCCCTTTCCTTTGTCACCTTAGTCACGGATTTGACCTGTGCAGGGTCTGAACCAAAGCTGTCCACCAACTGCCTTAGTCTTGACAGCAAATTTCCTTTTGAGCCAATTTCAAATTCCAGAACTAAGGCTTTCAACTGCGCGAGGAGGGAGCTTTCCCCCCGGGCAAAAGAAACCTGTTTGCGTTCAACCGAAGGAGGTCCGGTTTTTAAACTGGATTTCAAAGAATCCGCAGTGGATCCCTTACCCTTTCCACTGTTTCGCTTTTTTTTGTTTGAAACTTCCTGCCACCCCGGTGACTCATTCCTGAGGGCAGTTTCCGAAGTAAGTCGCTTGAGAGGCCTGCCCCGCGGGCCTTGGTCAGAGGTGTCTCCCTGCTCATTTTCTCTGTCAGACTCACCAGTGTCCAAATTAGCCAGGAGATCCCGCCTAGACATTAAGCCTAGAACTCTGCATTGTCTTTTTCCTTGCAACCCAGCAGTATGGAATCCCTTGCCTAAGGACCACCATTTGCGTCTTTCTGCCACACAACATTGCCTTTGACATCTATTGCGCATTCGGGCCGCCTTCACTCTCACGGCGCCAACTTGACGACATCGAAAACAAACAAAATTGTCAGGTTTTCCAAGCCTGTTCATTGGTTGAACTGGTGAAATACCCGGTTTGCCAAAACCCCAGTAAACGAGCCAACCAACACACGAAGCAAAAAACCTAGTGGGAAGCCAAAACCAAAAACCACAAGGTCGAGAGTCAGTTTGGTCACGTTTCTGTTTCTGAAGCAGTCGTTTCAAACGACGTTTTTTCTTTCTCCGGTCGACTTGAAAACACTTTCCAAGCCAGCAAGTAAGCAGTGTTGACAAGAGACTACAAATAGTCCAAAACGTCAACGTTTTCCAAAACTGTTGGTCCCAGTAATGCGTTTTCAGCACCATAACGTTTGTTTCATTTTCAAGCTGCAGCTCAGAAACAAGCAGCATCCAGGCGCTGTCATCGCACCGCCGCAGCTGCTGCTCTTCTGCAAGCAGCATCCAGCGAGTGTCATCGCACCGCCGCCGCTGCTGCTCTTGTACCGCACCAGGCATTTCAGTAGGCATGGCTGCTGCTCCATTGCACACATCAGGCTCGCACAACAGGGAGCCATTTAGGCTAGGTATCACTGCATCCAAGTGGCTCGTAGTAGGAGTCCCGGACACCAAACCGAACCAAACCCAAAAGACCAACCACCTAAACCGGGGGACCACCGAACCACCACCACCTGAGACAGCAACCCTACTAGTGGCACCAAAAGCCCACAAGTCTGGCTCATCGGCCAATTTTTTTTTCTTTTTTTGTCTTTTTTCCATCGTCAAACGATGAATTCTTTCACGTTCCAAAACGGTTTCCCAATTCTCATCCTTCTCTTTTGATTTCTTGTCAGATTCTTTTTCCAAATCTTGGCCTAAACCGGGGGACCACCGAACCACCTTTACCCCATGAGAGAAGTCCTCTTTGAAACAGGAACTTTCCTCCCTAGGATAGAACACACCAGACGTGTCGGTAAACCACGGGCTCACTGGCTGATAGAAACTTGTCAAGATGCATATGCGCTTANTCCTCCCTAGGATAGAACACACCAGACGTGTCGGTAAACCACGGGCTCACTGGCTGATAGAAACTTGTCAAGATGCATATGCGCTTATTGATCCACATGCTGTGATGGACATGGCTAATCAGCAACACATGTTGAACCTGGCGACTGTCGCACANACTTGTCAAGATGCATATGCGCTTATTGATCCACATGCTGTGATGGACATGGCTAATCAGCAACACATGTTGAACCTGGCGACTGTCGCACAACAAAGGCTGCCCCCTTTCCACACACGTAGGAACACATAAACTGCTGCAACAGCTCGAATCCCTCATCGAATATGTCACCGAATAGGGTTTTAAAACCCATTGACTTTTGGTTCGGCGTTGGAGCTTATGGCCGGGTATTGGCGTTGGCAAGCTATTTTTGAAGTCTTTTGTCGATCTCAGGCAGTTAAATGTCTGCGTCGAAAGCCTAAATTAGTCTCTGCGATGACCTTCACAGAGCCTTAGGCTCATCTTTTTCCCTTTTGACATGGGCGTAAGCCAACTAAGCTGGGCAACGCTCAGCTCGAACCCGAGCAGCGTGACGAATGAATGAAATGAAAATACCAGTACCGCCAATTCAAGAGGATACTCATGATTTTGACTTTGTAAAACACAATTGCAATTTTGAGGATTATCATTATTCTTGCTTTATCATTCAAATGGCAATTTTGGGGTATACGGTATACCCAATATGTGGGCACGGAAAGGAATTTTGCCACTTCGAAATTTGGTATGGCAGGGCGGGTTGTCCTCGGCGGAAACTTGTGGCACCCAGGGGAACAGCGACGTGTGGATCTTGTGGCACCGGGCTCAGTTTGTCTCAGAGCGGTCGCGGAGCAGAGGGGGTGGAGCAGTGGGAACAGCTGGAACAACAGTGATGAAAGTGTGAGAAAGGACTGGAGGACTGAAGGAGGCTGTCCAGATCTGTCCAGTTTATCAAGAAACAAAGAAAGAACATCTTAATTGACGTCGAAAGCAACATTTTCTGAGATTCTTGGGGTCTTGAAGCCCAGGGGCTTTTGAAGCTTCGTACTGTCAGGGGAATTGCAAACGACTGGTGTCGACAGTTTTGGGTTGATGTAGCTGCTTCCGCTTGTTTATGTTTGGGGAGACAAGTCTTCATGGTGTTCATGGCACGCTGGTGTTCTTCTGATCATCAGAGAAGGTAGCACTTTGGAGAGCATCGCTCACAGATGGAATCTAAGACAGCTAAAGCAGTGTGGTGAGATTGAAAAGCAAGATGAGATATCAATAAGTTAAGACATAGTCAGCTAGTATCCGCAATTTTCCCAAATTTTACGATTAATTTGCAGAACAGATTTGATTCAACACGTGCCGATATCCGTAGAAGCTTTCGTCGATCTCCGCCGCGCTAAAAATCAGCTGATGGCCTTGAATCAGTGGCATTCACATGGAGCAGGTTGGTTGGTTGTTCAGCTGGAAATATGACAAGAAAACAAGATTCCATGGCAAACGATGGAGTCCGTTTCATTTTGGTTCATTGGTGAAGGTTGGTTTCTGGTTACATTGAGGCCGAGGAGGCTCAAGAGATTGACTCGTCAAAGATCCACTACTCGCAGTTCACCTACAGTTTTCCGCCGAAGAAGATTGCTTGTGGCATCCATCACAGAAGCTTGGACCAACAAATGCATGCAGGGTAGGAGGCGGGAAGCAACCTTTCGCTATTCTCACTCAAGTCCATCATGAACACAATCCACTCTTTTCATCTGTTGAATTTTTGTGTTCTGTGTTTTCACTTTTTGACTCATCTCGTGTCCATCTTTGAGCAAACATGTGTGCAGTGGAATGGAGCGCAGAGTTGTACTTGTATGATTCTGTATGATGTTGAATATTTTGATCAGAGAATCAGAGCGTTGTCGGCTCCGCTGATTCCTAAGGTGTTTGTATCTCGAATCTGAATAGCTCTTCGTCCTTTTTGGCTGATCAATCTACGGTGGTTCTGGGCTGGGGTCGCAACGTCTACAATGTAGTAGGCTTGGGAGAAGATCATCGCGTTAGCTTGATTCCTGTCAGGATCGAATGCCCAGATTTTGAGAAGGGAGGTGGCATCTATGAAGTTTCCTGTGGCCACAGTCACAGCCTCTTCCTCCGAAAAAACCGCCACGGACCTGGAGGTGAAGTTTTGGGCTCAGGCCTGGGGAATCGTGGCCGCCAGGGCTACCCCAACCCACATGCCGATGCGGATGACACACCGGAGGTGGAGGATATTTGGTTCGTGGAGGGACCGAAGCCCATCCCGATTTCCACGGTGCCCATCGCACGCATTGTTTGTGGAGCAGATCACAGCTTAGCCTTGGACCTGAATGGTGTTCTATGGGCCTGGGGGATGAATGCTGATGGCCAGTGTGGTGTGGGGCATCAGCGCGATGTCTTGGCTCCGGAACCCACTGTGATGCCCAAGATGAAGGGTGCGAAGGCGGAAGCCGAAAGTCTTGAGGTTACGACGGTTACGATGAAAATTCCAACTGAGATTTGGTGATCTAATCTTATGAGAAAGTGTCTATTGAGGGAACGATCCCAGAATATTCCAAGTCTCAGACTTGCTTGAAGGGAAATTCCTGTTATAATGGTGTATACCATAGTCCATAGTGTTCTGCAAGGTTTTCCGGACAGTCCCCAAATCCCAAACTATTCTTCTTGGGTCCTCTGTTCAGGTCCTGGTGGCTCACATGGCGGCTGGGAGCCGACATTCCATGTTGGTGACCGCCAAGGAGGGGGTAGCACCGGGTAGCAAGGCGTAGAAATTACCTCGGAGTACAGCAGGTTGATTAATACAGGTTGCAGCATTATTATGATTATTGGAATGGTCAGAGTTTTTGTTGTCCCTATCTTCAAAAGACTCTGGGCACTGAGGAAGATTTATATATGGGTCTGCATTGCTGTTCAGTGTGCTGCAAGCTCATTCATCATTTTGCATCAATGACTGCAGTCTTGGAGATGTCATCATTAGCAGGGACTCCTCGTTTATGTTCTGCAACTGTGCCCTCAATTGTGCTCTCAATGGACAAGAGGAAACCCTACAGCCAGGGTTTTCAGTGCCGTCTCTCAGATGATTTGGGTCCAGTTGATCAAGTTGTATGCGCAGCTGCGCAGCTGCGCAGGATGGGAGCATGGGAAGTACTGCTGGAGGAAAGGTCTTCGTGTGGGGAGCCAACTCTGATGGGCGTTTAGGCTTGGGCCACGACCGGACCGAGCCACTTCCTGTCCTTGTGCCCTGGCGAACAGCAGTCATGTCAAACAGCTGATATGATTTCAGGTCTGCATGTAGTGATGTTGTTCATATTTTACTTTTTTTGCCCCTCTTCATTTCTATGATTTCTGGAAAATCAACAAACTTATCAGCAACACGCTGCCCTTTTCAAGGCAGTTTCCCTTGCCATTCCTTTGGAGTGGCCTCTATGCCTAGGTGGAAGCCCTCTTGAATCACAAGATGGTCCTTGTATCCGCTGGGGAAGCGCACAGCGGTGCAGTTGACACAAACGGAGCCCCAGAATGACTGAGTTGCATGGGTGGGGACATGGATCACTCCCACGGAGGTTTGGTGGGATGCCAAGGTATGAGGCCAAGTGGGCAGTGGCAACCACAAAGGGTTCGCAACGGGATTTCCCGGATTCTGAGTGAGTTTCTGAGGGCTTCTCCTTGCTTATTACATCTTCCTACTTTATCATTGGGAGGAGCCTTGCATTTCCACTGGAGCACGAAGCGGCTCAGGAAATCTCTACATGTGGGGTCTTGGCTCCTATGGCCGCCTTGGGCTGGGAGAGGTGATGGATGTCCCCTTGGCCCGGAGGACTGGCTGAGGGATGACTTGGCTTCTGGTCCGGAAAAGAGTAGCAATCACTTGGGTGTGTCTGAAAATGGGGTATATTCTCAAACGGCCATTCTTTTGCTGGGATGATGATTAATCATGATGAATCTGTTTCCAGGTACCGTAGACAAACCCACTTTGGGCACCAGCCGTCATCAGCTGTCAGCCAGGGTACCTCTGCCGGACGATCCGCGAGTGTCTCAACTGGCCTTGGGGAGCTTCCACAGTGTGGTACTGGCCGGCAGCCACACGCAATGCGTGTATACCTGGGGCTGCTTGGAGATGAAACCCAGCTGATGCATCAAGTATTGCCATCTTTCAAACTTTAGTAATTTTTAGCTATTTTGTCTTTTGGTTCTCAAGAGTTCTAAGTATTCTTGGGACTTGAGAAATCTTGGAAATATGCTCATTCTTCAGCCTAAGAGCAGCTATCCGGGAAAACTTCCAAGTTGGGATCTGCTTTCAGGTTACGGCGAAGCCTTGGGGAACAAGGTGGGTGGTGGCATCTCCTTGTCTCCTTTGGTGGTTTCTCTGGAAGATACCAAGGCTCAGGCAAGGCGGCTTTGTGGTGGGCCGGGCGCGCTGGGGATTTGGCATGTTGACCTGACAGGTGCTGCAGATTGCTGCTGGACCCTATCACACTTTGGTGCCTTGGGAGCTGGGAGCTGGTCGTGGCCACGACGGATCTACATTTGGGTGTACCGGGCATATATATATATATATATATGTATACATATGATGTGTATATTATTACACAAACACACACACACATATATATATATATATACACATACTGTATATACATTGTATGTATGTGTATCAATACATATATATATATATGTATATATTCACTATATCACGAATCCCCTGGTTCAAAAATCATTTTTTTGACATAAAGATTGCCACATCTTGCCATCGAAGCAAGTTTGTCAGGTGTTGATGGAAGATGGCGAGCTGATCACCTTTGGTCAAGGGGCGAGTGGAAGACTTGGCACAGGCAGCGCGGCAGCGTGGCAGAGCTTCGTGCGAAGTTGGAGAATTTCACTAGTGAAAAATGTTGAAGTAGCTCTAATTTTTTTCAAGTTGATTAGTCACCACTAAAACAATGAGCTCCATGATTCTCCCATGAAATTCAACATTCAAAGCTCCGTGTTTCATGAGGATTTCCATGACTTCCCATTTTCCAATCCAGCGATCCATCCACCAGGCCACAGCAAGAACCACAAGTTGCCGGTGAGTCTCGGGGCCCATGGCTTCGCCACCAAGTTGAAGCAATCCACCGAGGGGGAGAAGGCGGCCACCCAAAAGAGGAGCGCTGCGTCAGATGCGGCGGTGCCAGCAGGGTGAAGTTTCCCAGCTTGCAGTTGCCCTAGATGTATACTGTATATCTATGCATATGTATATGTATATGTATGTGTATGTATGTGAATGTGAATGTGTATATGTATGTGTATGTGTATGTGTAGGTGTACGTGTACGTGTACGTGTACGTGTATGTATATGTATATGTATGTGTATTATGTATGTGTATTATGTATGTGTATTATGTATATGTATATGTATATGTATATGTATATGTATATGTATATGTATATGTATATGTATATGTACATGTATATGTATATGTATATGTATATGTATATGTATATGTATATGTATATGTATATGTATATGTATATGTGTATATATATATATTCAACATATTTGATATATGCATTGTCACATTTAAGATAACCCCAACTTGGGCGATTTCTGACTTTGTCCGGGTGCTGTGGCCAGATGGCTTCATGTCAGATCCCCAAGATTCGACTACACCGACCACAACAGGAATTTGCAGGCTTGGGAGTCTAAGAACTTGACATACAGTGACTACATGTGTTGCAGGAGCCTGGAGCATCCTTCTGAAAAATCCTTGAAGAGATCTGCTGCAGCCTCCAGTCAGCCTGGAGGGAAGCAAAGTTGGGAGATTGCCAAAGTGGACTGTGAAGGACTTAGATCTTGCCATGCCGTCGGGATTTGGCAACGTGGATTTTCCCGAGGTTTGAATTGTGATGTAGCCAGCCATCTTAGCCAGCTATTGAAATCCATTTTGTTTGCATCTCACTAAGTCACTAAGTTCAATGAATCCATGCTCCCCTTTTCACTGCCTTTTTTAGGCCTCAAGGTCCAGGCAATGTCCTTGAGATTCCTAGGGATTCCTTGCAAGGTGGGGAAATGTTTACCTGCGCTGTCACGTGGCATGGTGCTCTATATACCTGGGGCTCTGGTGCTCGTGGCCAGTTGGGGACCGGCAGCTTGCAGGAGAGCGGCAGTGGGATTTTCCGGACCCGACGGGTGTCTTTTGAGTTCCTCAGTTCTGGTCTTTGCCGAGTGAAATAGAAAGATCCTGAAAGAATTAAAAGGCTTGTTTCAGAGCTGGCACACGGGTTGCTGTCAGGAATCTCATTGAACCAATCATGAATAGAAACAGCTTTCTTGCCAACAGAGCTTCCTGATGTTATGTCATTCATCCGTCCCCCTGGCGCCATGCTGCCAGGACAGCTGGGTGCCGAAGGTTCCTGGTCATGATTTTGGGGATGCTAATGTTTTGTTTTGGCTCATGTTCTGAAGACAGAGCCATCTTGACATGAAAATCCTTGATATATGTATGCTCGTGTAGTGTAATTATAGATAGCTCCTAGTATGGGTTACTTTATCACGCTCATCTCAAAATCTTAAGATTACACACATCCCCAAAAGATTGAAAGTATGAGCCTCGGATGGTAGTTTGATTTTCTGTTCTCTGTCGCATTTTCCTCATACTTTCCAGGTTTCCAACTTCTCGTTTTTTGTTTGGTTGCTGTGCACAGTTTTTTTTTCACGCCCAGCGTTTCACATAAATGTGAAATTGTTAAGATGACTTGGGTGAGTCTGAAAATGGGATATACGCTATACCCACTAAAAAAAAAACCTTCATGGGCAAAATGACGATCAACCATTGGATGGCCTGGGGTGCCCTGGGAGATTCCCAGGTGGTCCGAATGCCTTCGGGGCGTTTAGTGAAATCGATCTCCTGCGGCCGTGAGCATTGCATTGCCGTGACCTACGATGGCAATGCTTATGCATGGGGCAGAGGTGACAAGGCCAGGGCTCAATTGAAGATCCTGAAATACCCTCTGGTAAACTAAGAGTTCGCTATTGAAAATGGCCATTTATAGTTGATTTTCCCATTGAAAATGGTGATTTTCCATAGTTATGTTAGTTTACCAGAGGGTATTCATAAACATTCAACGTCTAGAGTCTACACATGATGGCAATTCAATTTCACGGCCCCAAACTTGGATGGGTCTAATTTGAGACCGTCAGGGGCAGCTGGGTGTGGGAAGAAATGAAGACACTGCCACGCCCAAAGTGGTGGAGATTCACAACGTGGTTTCTGTCGCGGCTGGCGAGGACGGAGAGCACGTGAATCACGTGTTGATCGTTGCAGCACAGATTGTTGGGTTCGTGGGTGGTTTACAAACCCTCTACAACCCAATCATTATACCACCAAACTGTCTCTATCTACATGTGTATATATATATATATAATATACACTGGGGATATTCCATGTCTACATAGTATATATATATATATACATGGAACTGGGATATAATCTCCGCCGCAAAATCCTCAGGATCACAGCGGAGCAATCTGTCGCGGAGAAGATGACAATGAATTGTAGCCTGGCTCTGCAAAATCTCGCGGCATCAGCTCTGTGGATGTAGGAGACAGACATCGAGATGGCTCATAGTGACCAGAGGTTTATGGGGGAGATGAAGATCCAGCTCGCCATCAGCAAAATTTTGCTGGTTTTTTGTAAGAGGGTTTTGATAACAAATGTCTCTCTCTCTCTCTATATACATATGTATATATATATATATATAAATGTATATATATATATAAATGTATATATATATATATAAATATATATATATATATATATGTATATTTTTTTTCTTTCTCAGATTTCGGAGGATGATCCGCAACTATTCAATATTTTCGGGGTTTGGGTGGCGAAAAGCGACCAACCAGACGATGTGTACCAAATCTCTAACCAGCAAATAACCGGTGTTTGCTTCGTCGTATCCACATGAAGGGGATGATTGGGCGTGCAGTTCCACTTCATCAAAATCGCTCCGACGGTATCCCATATCCCATATGAGTTTGTCTGAACATGGGGTACCCGGGAATGCTCTTAAATCAAGTGGTGAACCGCCATTTTACCTCAATGGCCATAAATTAGGGGCCCACCCTCCATTTTGAAGCACACCAAAATGATATTGAGTTGGTGATATATATATATATATACATATGTTATATCCCAAAAATCTGGTGAACAATATATCCCAAGTATTTCACAAAAGCACCCCACCAAAGGCCTTTTCTTGCCATGTCAGGGTGAACCCACGACCGCCCCAGTCGTTGTTTCAGGTGGATGTGGGGCTCTTCGGAGCTCGGGAAGCTGGGCTTGGGCGAAGCCACGAGTTCTGACAGCATTCCGGTGGCCATTCGCGCCTTCGCCAAGAGCTCTGAGCCCTACAAGGTCGGATGGGGAGAATAGCAACCACCAAGATGATAGGAGTTGTGTTTTTTTTGTTCCAGCAGAATTTATTACAGGGATTAAAGAAAAAACAAGAAGCGCGGATTTTGAGGATGATTGAAGGAATTTGGTAGGTTTCAGGTAGATCCTCTACCAAGGATAGGTGTTCTTTTTCCCGACAGAAACGTGGATTTAATACGCAAAGAGCATGGAATTGTGCACCAAAAAAGATTGGGATTGAGACCTGGTGGACAGGAGGTGGCCTATTCGTTGACAAGATTGTTGTGATCTAGAATAAGTGGGGTATAACAATGTTGTAGTTTATAACACTCTAAAGATAACTCTTAGAATTATACAATCCTGTCCATCTAGCCAGATAGAACTTATATCATTTATGTATCAGTGGTTGCCATTGGCAGACAACATATACTGCAACTAGATATTTGAGCATACCCTTACAACGACATCACCATAGAAGATGGTCAAGCAAAGATGATGACTAGTGAGGGATATAGAATCCCCCAAAAGCTTTGAATCAGATTGGAAGTGGTTGTGATTTCTACCTGAGATGGGATGGATGTGCATACAAAAATGGGATTCAACCAAAAACACTGAGATTTACACCTGATGGGTAGGGATGTGCCGTATGTTTTCCCATGATGAAGTCTCGAGCATAACGCTTGTACAGTGGTTGGCCACTAAAAGGCAGCTGTTGCTTTCACATGGATTTTTTGTTCCTCTTTGTATTTCTCCTCTCTTTCAACCCAGAATTGGATGATGGAAAGAGTTATATATCTGACATGTCATGAAAAACCAATGGTTCTTCGGTAGTTTTTTTCCTTAACTCCAGGCAGTTGAAGCATTTCTCTCCCAGCACCAAGAGTGGCAGGTTCCCATGGCCGTCAGTTGTGGCCAGTACCACACTGCCGTGATCTGTGTGAGGGACCTGGACTCTGATGAAGATCGAATCGCAGGGAGTGTCTTGGTGTTTTTGCCAATGTGGGAGGAATTGACATCTATTAAGTAACAGTAGGGGTCGAAAATTGGGATGATTGACACTAATTAACCATCAAATTTGGGGTCATGAACCATCAGTTGCCAACATTGGATGGTTGATACTTGGCCTCACCCATTTTTGGCGGTTTTGAAGGCCTTCAATTTCCCGTTTCAATCAAATGTAGGGGAGTTGGAAGCGAGTTTGAGCGAACACATGGGTCTTTGGCTGGGTGGCACCTCATTCCTTGTGGCGTCCCGTAAGTGCACACTTGTAAATAGCGCGCTTCCACAGTGCGATGGTTTGGATTCGACTGCCACACGCTACTGAATTTTATTGGTCTCTGACATTTTCGGGAGACGGAATTACGAGCATGGGCTACGAAAGCCATGACAATTGGGCAAATCACCTCTACTGGTAAGATCACTCAGGAGTTTGGACCTTCGGTGGCGGCTGGTTTGGACGACTGGGCCACAACGACATGGACGCCGGGCGCAGTGGGGGTCTGGTAGTATCAAACTTTCAAAAAGAAAAGATGGAAGGAAGAAAACCTATCCATGCTGACTGCTACATGCACCGCCTGAAGCTGTTTTCGCTGCAGTCGTTTTCACACTGGATGTTGCTTCTTGATCCTTTCAGGAGAATCAATACGAACCCAAGATCATCAGCAGCTTGATCACCAAGATCCGCTCAGTGCATTGCGGAGCCTACCACACTTGCGCTTTGGCTGTGGAATGGAACTGCAAATCTGGAACTGCAATTTCCACTTGCGGTTGAAGCAGTTACTCTCAATTGAACATACCCATGGAAAATTCGCCATTTGTAGATGACTTGCCTGTTTAACCTAACCATTTTTCATGGCTAGATTCGATTACCAGAGGCTAGGTCCTAGCTGGTTTCGGATCTGCAGTGTGATGCTAAGGCGGCCTCAGCTATGAGAAGGGTATCTACAACGACAACGGCGAGTTGGCCGGTGATTTGTGGGTTTGGGGTCGCAATCGTTGCATTGGCGAGCACGAACATGCCAAGGTGGGGTGTCTTACCACCTTTGTTGGCAGTTTCTTTGGCGAGGAATTGCGGCTATGGCTACGCTACAAGATCTACAAGTGAACCTGGGTATCCCTCAAAAATTGCCTGGGGAATGCCAACTTTTTGATTCATACTCATACTCATACCCAAATATATTTATACAATCTGCAACTTGTGGATTTCAGGCACAACCAATGCTCCAACGGTTTCCCGGTGACCCTGTACTGAGCTTGGGATGCTCCCTGCAGGTGCCCATGAAGTTCATGCAGATTGATGGACAACCCAAAGTGACCTGCGTGGTCGGAGCCTGAAGCTTTTTTTGTCGCCAAGAATTTCGGTATATGGCTTTGGAAGAAACACATGGTATAAACCTCATGGGTGATAACCCCTCCACAAATTAGGTACCGGCGCCAATAGCGGCCCCGTGTTTTTTTTTTTTTTTTATGATTTTCATGTCATGGGTATTTGTCAGAATTGCTTAAAACTCTGGCGCCGTGAAGATTATGTTATTATGCCCAAAACGATGAATGGTGTTTTCGTCCCACGTTGCGCTAGGAAAATGTTCATGGATCTTTGAATTCCACTGGTTGAAATATGTCCAATGTGTGATTTTCAAAAAACCAAACCTGCACTTTGCTTTTCGCCCCTTTTTCCATTCTCATCGGCAGCGTTTGTTGATCTTGGAGGTCAATTCGGCAAGAGCTCCTTTCAAGTCTTGCTTTTTGTCCCAACGAAAGAGAAAAGACCACACATAGGTCTGAATTCGTTGGGATTCTCTTCTGGTCACTTTGTCTTTGGTAGACAAGGAACATGGCACAAAGCGCTTNCACCCCCCCAGTTCCCCAAAAAAATCACATGGTCATTCGGGCACAACTTCTAACTGACGTGCACAACTTTCTACCTGACGTGCACAACTTCTACCTGACGTGCACAACTTCCACCTGACGTGCCAAAAGACAGTAAAACCATGTAAAACCTGCGGGTCCGTTAACAGCGCCGGTAGCACAAATTAGCCATATGGCTTTGGAGGTATCACCGGAAAAAAGTGGCTGTTTGGATCCACGGCCAGAGCCATCTCCAAGGCCACGTCGGAAATGACTACGATGCTCGTAACCTCGGCAGGTGGCCTTGGGCATTCGGATGCAAATGGCAGTTTTAGTGGGGAAAGTGGTGATCATCACCATTCATGGCAAGTTCTTGATGGTTGATCATCATTTTCCCAAGTAAAGGGCCATGATTTTTTTTTGGGGTTCCACTATTTCCAGACAAATCCAACTGGAAGTCACCGGATTTTTATGTGCCAGGCCTCGTCTACGCATGGGGCGACAATCGCAATGGGCAAATTGGCCTGGAAGGTGGGAAGAAGGACGGGGAGTACCAAAACCAAGAACTGCAAGGGATTATCAGATTTTTTGCAGATCTGGGTCATGTCCGGTTTTCTAAAATAGATCTTCTTTTCCTTTTCCAGTACGACTTGGGGTTGTTGGGTCCTCCAGGAGTCGCCACAGCCAGAGATCATTCGAAATCTGCCCCAACCACCCATCCTGATGGGTGCTGGGCCAGCGCATATGGTGGTCTACGCCAGGAACAAGGCAGGGCAAGTTCTGTCCTGGTCAAATGGGTGTGTCTGAAGGGGATACCCAGAAATGGGAAATGAGGTTTTAAGCACACCATTAGATTTTGGCATATTTTGGCCTGATATTGAAAAGTGATGAAATCTTCCAAACTTTATCGGATCGCCATGAGCACAGCTGCCCCGGCCACAGGCAATGTTTGCGTGGGGCAACCAGAGTTGTGGACGTCTTGGTTTGCAGGAGAAGAAGATGGAGAAGGCAGTGGCTGGTTGCGGTGAAGGAGCTGATGGTTTTTCCATGGCTGGACAACACTATATTATCAGTGGTTTGCCAGCTTTTTTCAAACATATGAAGAGCATGCCTTGACGCTTGCACTCTACACTACCTTTCCTGTTGCATTGGACATTCACCAAATCGCTAAATCCATGGTTTTGCATGCTGAACCAACTTGGGTCCACGCGCCATCGCATCACAGGGAGTCATTAGATCGATGTTGCCTTTTGGCCCAACAGATCTTAGATTTTAGGACGTCCCAGGAGATTTCATCCATTTCCATCCTTTGGCGTCATGGGCTGTCTCATGGGCAAGGACGACATGATGGGTGCCGCAGGCCAACCCGGTCCCCGGCCCTACATGCAGCAACAATATGGTGGCTATGGCGGCTATGGCTATGGGAACCAGCAACCCTATGAGCAGTACGCCCCGGGGCGTCCGTTGTGTCAAAGCAACGAGCCTGGATACATGCAGCAACCCTATGGCTACCAGGGATCCATGGCATATGGTGATGCTCCGGGCTATGGATACCAGGGGCCTCCAGGCCCTCCAGGTCCTCAAGGTCCAGGCTATGGTGGCTATGGATATCCTCCGAATCCGTACCAGGCTGGTCCCAACGGCTATGAGATGGAACAGGGCCGACAGGGCATGAGCAACGGTGGCAAGATGGCCATGGCAGCAGCTGGTGGGTTGGCCCTAGGGGCTGGAGCTGCCCTGGCAGTAGACCATGCGGATGACATCGCACACTTCGCGGAGGAAGCCATGGAAGATATTTTCTGAGCCGAGCCAAGCAGCATCAAGCAGCCCCACTGTACAGAGAGCTGCACTGGCGTATAGACACCTGATTAAAGTCAGGAATGTACAGGCTCAATGTTAGACCACAGCGTCTACTATGGAGCACCCTTTTGAGCACGGATTGTAGAGAGCCGTATTGACACAACAGAAAACAGAAAAGGGCTTACTGTATGTAGTGCCGCAAATCCCAACGATCGCCTAAGTTATTGTTCATTTCTGAATCGGAAATCCATGTTGGAAATTTGAGCTACCCCAGGTTTGAGAAACACCCAATCATTGATATCTATTCTAATACCAAACCCTGAACCTATATATCATTATATCATTCGATCATTATATCGTTCTATCATTACATCATTATATCAATTATATCATTATGTACTATAAACAAGACCCTAACCCTATAGAATTCTATTAAACCTGAAGACCATTGTGGTATATCAACCTGCATCCGCACTGCAGATCCACTCTGCCAGGTGATCTACAAGCCTCGCTTGGTGCGGGCGGAGTGGGGTTCCATTGAAGCCATGAGTGGTGCGGATGATGAAGAGACTGCCGGAGGTGCTCTGCTGGGGGCTTCGGGGTAGTCTCGATTTAAACCGCAGAGTCTTTGTGGGACCCAGATGAAGCAAGAGCTTGTGGCAAAGGTTTCCCCAAGGTCGGTTTGCATCAAAGGATGCTGCTTAAGATTTGGAGGGATCATCCCAAGAATCACCAGACATATCAGCTTGGTGAGTTCTGTTGCTCAGAGTGGGACTGGTGCAACTGCAGTTTGGATCAAGTTCAACGCAGCAGCATGGACAAAAGACGGAAGACCGATGAAGGTCATGAAGGTCATGGCCATAGCCATGGCTATTCCAATAGCTATGCCCGTCCTGCCCGCTTGCCTGTGACGGTGCTTACTGGATATCTGGGGGCTGGGAAGACCACCCTGCTGAACTACATTCTCAGGGAGCAGTGCGACAAGAAGTTGGCCGTCATTGAGAATGAGATTGGCGAGGTGAGCATCGATGATGCCTTGGTGGAACAGAAGCTGAGCGGCTGAAAGATCCATCATTTCAAATGTTGGATGAGGATATCAATTGGGGATGAATCAAAACCAATTGGATACCATATTTGGATATCTTCTGGAAATCAAAGATAGCAATTGGAAATCTCCGAACTAGCCATGGAGCTTTAGTTCGCTGGGAAAGTCAACGAACTCGCCATGGAGAATTTTCCAGCCACGTTTTGTCTTGCCGGAGGGTAGACCATCCCATTAGTAGATTTTGATTTCAGATCCCATGGGTTTTGCTAATATTTATGGGAATAATCAAAATATAATCAAGATATATGGGAATAATCAAAAACACTCCAGCTACCCCACCCAGGAAGCATCAAGACATGGCCGAAGAGCTGGTTTTATTGGACAATGGCTGCATTTGCTGCACGGTGCGAGGTGATCTGATCCAAACATTGCACAACATTGGTAAACGATTCACCACTGGACAGGTGGGATGCTTCAAAATTGGCCCAAGACATGGGATACTGGGATAGTACCTGTTTTGATATTATCTTGACCAAACTAGTTGTTGATCCCAAATACTACCCTCTGGTGACTCTGGTTATTTAACTGTTTGCTATGGAAAGTGGCCCATTTACAGAAGATGATTCATAATGATTTATCTATTCGAAGTGGTGATTTTCCATAGCTACATTCAACGACCTTAGGGTAGCTGTACCAGCTTACTAGCTTCTCACTAGCTCGTCTTTGACCAAGCATCTACTGACTGATTGGTTCTAAAATGGGCAAATTCTGCTGAATGTGAAAATGATGAGAACACCTTATTGCATCATATTCCATCCGGTGGTGAAACATATTTTTCCCATATTGTCGTCATTCAAAATTGCCACCAATTGGGGGTCACCATCCCATTTCCAGACCCCAAGTCACATGAAGTTGGTGTCCAAAATTAAATTTTCCATGAAATTATTCCGTGAACTCTCCCATGATCCATGAAATCTGATATTTTCAGTAAATATCTACTGACTGGTTTTGCACATGGCCAATAAAATCCCCATGAAATCTCCCTGGTATCTCCGGTACCAGGTGCAGCTGGATGGTGTTTTGATCGAACTCACTGGCATGGCAGATCCTGCCCCTGTGGTGCAAACCTTCATTGTGGATCCGGAGGTCGCGTTGCGAATTCATGGTTGGGACATGGTTGAACCTCACCATATACCTAATATACCTGTTATATGATTATGGTTTCATGATAAACTGCTGTATCATTTATGGCGAATGATATATGCTGGATCTCATTTATCATTTATCATCATCTTTTGCTACATCTGATTGTTTTTCAGAACGAAGAACATCTGGTTGAATGATGATAGATGATTAATGATGGTAGTTGATGTCTCAGTCGCCTTTCCATATGTCTTTCCACGTTTTATCCACAGTAGCCCTCCAGGTGCAGCGCACCTTCATGGTGGACAACGTGGTGGCCCTCGTGGATGCCAAGCATGGCCTGGAGAAGTTGGATGAATCCAAGGGGGACCCCGAGAAGGGCACGGCCTGTGCGCAGATCGCCTTTTCGAGCACGGTCTTGTTGAATAAGATCGACCTGGTGGATCAGATTCTTGGAGAAAGATTGACATATGGGTTTGTCTGAAAATAGTGTACCTCTAAATCCATTGGTTAATCCTCATTATCCCCATTCAATGGCTATAATTGGAGGTATACCCTATTTTCAGACAAACCCATATTTGATTGTTTTGGGATGGTACATTGAAAATCAATCAATGCACACTGTAGACTGTAGATAGATATAGCTAGCGGTGTGTGTCAATATGTATGTTCTGTAGGTAAACATGCAGGTGGGGAGGTATGTAGGTAGGCAGGTAGGTACGTATGTGTATATACATAAGTTTGTGTATATGTTTATGGGGTCTTTATGTATGTGTATTTGGGATGATTCTCACAAGCAAGAAGAAAAGTGTACATGAGTGGTGATGAAAAGATGGGGAGATCACCAGCAGTAGGGACCAAATTCAGAGAGGTATCTACTGGTGGTTGGTGTTTTTGTTGGAGATCTAAAAAGCATAACTAGTTGATGTTGGTGTATTTGTTTATAGACTTGCCATTTACCATGGGATTATTATGTTGGGAATGGTGGTGCTGCCGCTCAGAACCAGGATTCAGCTGGAGCAGGTGAAGAAACGGATCAAGGAACTGAATGGTGCAGCCGAGATCATCCCCTGTCAGCAGGCCAAAGCCCCCATGGCAAAGCTTTTCAATGTGGGATGCTTCAATTTGGACAAGGTCTTAGAGGAACAGTACATGGATGAAAGTGAGTTCCGCCAGTTCTACACTCCCAAGATGGACAAGTCGGTGTCCAATGTGGGTGTTCGATGTGAAGGTCAAGTCATGATGTTTGCCTTCCAGCAGTTTTTGGATCGCTATTTGGACCTAGAAGAGACAGCCAAGGACTTTTTGCGGGTGAAGGCAGTTTTGAACATCGCTGGCAGCGACCGGAAGTTCGTTCTGCAATGCGTGCACATGCTCAGGAACCAGGGCTTTACCGAACCCTGGGGCAAGACCGAGAAGCGCGAAAACCGCATCATCTTCATTGGCCGTGGCATGCAGCCGCGCCGACAAGAGTTGACAGAAGGCTGGGAGAATAAGAACCACAAACCAATCCTGACTCGCTCTAGACCCTTGACATTTAGTAAGTACATATTGAAGGTGAATTTAGGGTTTCAAAAGTTTCTGTTTGTGCAGAACAATTTTTTCTGGGGGTGTTGCTGGGTGAAAAACAGGGCGGCTGATCATCTGGTTGTCCAACAAGACTTTAAAGGGTCATGTTCATGGGGTCGCTACTTGGATGTGCAGCCCAGTCAGCAACTGGACAATAAGCCAGATATAAGACGATATTAGTAGGGTTTATCACGACCTTTTCCATGCATTTCTGGGCTTCAACCGTGTAAAAAACCATGCTTCTCCGGAGGTTTCAAGTCGTGCCTGCACACAAAGCCCTTGAGATTTCCCGTTGGCACTGCCATCATGGCCAAGACCGGTGCTGGTCCCCAAGACTGGGAGAAAGGTGTGGTGCCCAAACTCACCGGTGAAAACATGGTGAAACATTCTGAAAAGTACCAGCCTGGGGTGACACATACCATCTGAACAACCAGATATAAACACGAATATATAGTAGTTTTAAACCATGAATATAAAACACGAATATATAGTAGTTTTAAACCATGAATATAGTGCTTTGATAACAGTGATTAATACCATAGTGGTTCACATAGCACTTCAGGAAGCTTGTGATTGTGGATGTTGATCCGTTGATTTGTCAGTTTGAACTTTGAGCCTAAACTCTGCATGGAGTAAGCACCAGGTGTGGTGGTGCGGCAATGGGACGAGTGCAACGCCTATCGGCTGAAGCTGGTAGGTGGCGATGAAGTCCATGCACCCATGGATATGGACTGCTTTGTGGTTAAGGCTTAAAGGAGAAAGTCCTTCAAAAAGCTGCCAATGAGCTGCCAATGATCCCTCCAAACTGACTTGATCCATGAAATCCGTGGACAATTTTTGGCAGTCTCAATGGCTGCACGGCCATCAGAGCCACAGAGGGGTGCGGTTCAGTCGTGACAGACTGCCGGGTTCGGGGCTTCGACGGAGGGAAGTGTTGACAATTTTCACAAACTGTGCTGACCAATGGGTCGCTTGCACAGCATCCATGGAGGCTTGAAGGCCACCGAATTGTAGTCAAAAAAAGCAGCTTCTGCGCAGTCATGTGGCCAGCTGCGCTTGGATTTGACACCCCCTTTGCACTCCGATTCCCTTCCAAAGCCTGAGTGTGGAAAGCGGGGGATACACAAGACTTCTACGGACTATGCGACCAAGGATGAAGCAGAAGTTTTCGCAACTGCTCTAGCAGTCAGCAACGGAATCGCGGCACAGCCTTGCCTTTAAGTGGAGACTGGACTAGGTTGAAAACCAGCTTTATGTTGATCTATGATGATTTACGATGATGGTCACAATGATGGTCTATGATAATCCATGATGAGTTATCATTGACGTGGAACACCCACAGCCACATACCATCCCTAATATCACCATAAATGGTTGGTTACTATCATGCCCAAATGGTATTTTGAGTTTCCCACATTAGTTGTGATGATTTCTGTTCCATTTCAGAGGTGAATCTACAGCTTTGCCAGGCGATGCTCAGAAGAAGGTCACTGCAGCAGCCCTGGCCACCATTGGAGAGGTGGGGAAGCTGCATCACCTCGTCGTTATACATTGAAGTTATATGTATACTGTATACTATATTATATATCATTTCATAAAATACATACATACCCACCTACATACTACCTACCTACCTACATACCTACGTACATGCATATGTACCTACATACATTACATGACATGACATGACATTACATGACATGACATGACATTACATTACATTAAATTATGTTGCGTTACCTTCCCCTACACTACACTACATTACGTTACACTGAATAGACATGTACCTGACATACATATGTAGATATACATACGTAGTATGTACATATGGTTATACATGTATATATATATATATATGCACATACAGAAAGCGGTGGTTCCTGATTCTCAGATCTCGCCGGTTTCTTTGGGACGCCTCAGCCCAGGGCCGCCCTGCGACAGAAGAAGGCGGCAGCGATCTGGAGGGCAGTTTGTCCGACGTGGAGGATGAGGCACCGGTGGATTGTCGGTTCAGAGGTTCACAACTGGTGAATATTCCAAACAGCACTGGGGATAAACAACAATATCATAAACATGCATGTATATGTAGGTGTATTTTTATATGTATCTGTATATATGTGTGTATATATTTATATTTATAGATGTACTGTATATATATATATAATAAACATATGTACGTAGGGATACATCTACGTAATATCGTTAGTAGGTGGTTTAAAAGACATATGGAGGTTTCTTAAGCCATGGGGGATCCCAAAATTGTCCAAAACGGGTGACTTTTAGCAGGGAAATCAATAGGTTTGGGCTACCTTCATTTTGAGGAAGGCCCATATGTACCGCATTCATCTAATTGGGGATATTCCATTATGAATGGGGGGTCATTGCTTTTGGGTATTCGGTATTGGTCAAGATTTGGCAATTTCGAGGATCCAAAGCCTTTTTCATCCATTTGCAGGGTTGATACTGTTGACCCCTTGCCCAAACAGCAAAAAGTGGTTGTTTTAGCCATACATATTCAGGGAACTACCAGACATGTTTGGAGATATGGGCCATATAGGAGGATATTTACCTTTTGCTGACACTCACGCAATTTGGGGACAGATCACTTCCCCAGTTTTGGGAGCACTATAGGGTAAAACCATGATTTTCGACCATATTACTGAGTGTAGCTTGCAATATTACGGTATTTTTGGATCCAGATGAAGATCCAACAGCTAGATTTTGATGCGAACACTGGGCAATTCTAGGGTGAACTGATCCATAGCTCATCTGATCTGGGGGCAGACTGAAGATAGAGCACCTCCGAGAACAGATGGGATTGGTCAAGTTCTTAAGGTGATGAACTACAAAAATGATGAACGGTTGTGAGTTCGGATCTCTCTGCAAAAAGTTGGCCCAACCCAGATGCCCAGCAACCTTCTAGCAGTTGCCTCTGGAGGATAGTGGGGAGGAAGACAAGACCAAGGAGAACATGTTGCACGCGATCACTTCGGGCCCCTTGGCTCTGCGCTGAATCATGGGGTTGAGGAGCTAGGACCCAACAGTTGTAAGGAAAACTCAATTTTTTGACAAACCATTTCTTGACTGGTGGTTTGGGTGGGTGGGGTGGAATTTGGGGTGATTTTGTAGTGATAATTTGATAATCCCTTCCATACAAAACTTCCGGGATCAACTGCCCCTGCGACCTTCAGGTCAGAAGGTCCAGCGCTTCTCTACTATGCAGAGCCTGGGTTTCAGCGGTTTCAGCCGCAAAAATGAGATGTTTGCCATAGCAGCCTCAAATTTTTGAGCTTCCTGGGTCATCATAAATGGGGCATAAAGGGCCAACACAAGAGTTTAGAGGTTCAACATGCAAGCCCTGAACACCGTTGGACGAAACAGGGATTAGGTCAGCTCCACTGTGTTGAAGAGGCTGTGACACTGTGGAAAACAGTCATTTTCTTCTTTTTTGGGTCATGACATAACATACCTGACTCAGAAGGCAGGCGGTGTGTGCCCGTTGCACATTGCACATCGCAGATCCACTTTGAAACAGCGTTTGTGGACATGATAACAAGTTCAATACATGTCAAGAGCTGGGTTTGAAATTAGATTATAGCCGTACTGCCATTCATGATGAGAGGAGTTTATCCACCTAAAGTGTTTGGAATCTTTAAGAACTGCTGGATGACCATCCACCATGGGTGCTGGATGTTGAGGATGATGCTGAAGGAGGAACCCGAGAGCAACAAGATCAGTGGCTTGGTTTCAGGTCGAAGCTTTTGAAAATGCTGAGGTGCTGGGCCCAAAATCACTAGAACCGTCAAGGTGTTTGAGGAATCAGGTAGTTGTTGTTGTTCTTATTTGATCTGTGTTTGTCTAAAACCAATTCCGTAATGCAAAGTGTGGTGGCAAGCTGTTTAAAACAAGAGCTTGTGATCTTGTATTCTCCGCTCCTAAGGTAGCCTGCACAAGCAAGAAAAGGCACGGGTGGAATGGTTTGGGGTGACCTTTTCGTTGAATCCTCTGTGGTGGCTATCACAGGTATCTGAGTGTCAAGATCTGGTGGCGCACCATGAACTCTGGGTACAAATCCATCATTGGGTATGCCATTCATGCAACGGCTTGCCGAATCTGCTTAAACTTGCCATCAATTGGGGGGAACACGCCCAGTTGATGGCCATGGTAACCCCAGATGGCATCCACAGGAGTTGAAGAAGCTGGTGGAGAGCTGCGTGCACAGCTTAGCCATCGTCACTGAGAAGGAACGTCGACTCAGCATCCTCGAGGCAGCTCAGCGTCCATGGTGGGCGATAGGGTAAAAAGTTGGTGATTTCCTAAGCGATTTTGGGAAGTCCCAAAGCAATTTCATTTTTTGAGAAGGATTTTTTCTGGGACTGGGAAGACTTGTGTCCTGAATTCATTTCTGTTGCTGCAAGTGGTCTGAACACCTGCCGCAGCTTTGGATGCCGCGCAGGATCGGGTGCAAAAGGGCATCGTACATCTGAATGAGATCCTGCATGGGCCAGTGCCCAAAACTTCTGAGGACGATCGCCCCTTGACTGCGAGTGTCAGAATGATTGGATTTTGGGATGATGGATGTAACATGGTGTATCCGAATCTTTGAGAGCATTGTGGTGCTTTTGTAGTGCTACTGCTGTGTGTGACACAATGTCTTGCCGCATGCTTTCGAAGCCGGCTGCTGTTAAAGATGTCTCGCAAAATGGAAGACCCGACAATCCAGTTCCTCTTTCCTAAATAGACAAAGCTTCAAGCCGCTTGTTTCTTGGGGACCAAATCGTTGGATTGCAGATATGATATGTGCCTGCTAGGATGATTAAAAAGATTGCTCTCTCCAGAGAGCCTCTGCGAACTGGAGAGAGTTTTTGAGCTTGTGCCTGTCTCTGCAGCCCCGTACAGCAAAACATGTGAATCCATTGCCTTCAGCCTGCGGACTTTGCCTATTCATGTCCAAGTTGCTGTGGAATTCGGACTCGATGCACATGAAGAAGCAGATCCACAGAGAGAAAGGGCCTGAAAAAAGCGGTTCAGAGAGCAGTGGCACCCACGAATCCTTCCCGGTACATGGTTTGGCGGACGAGGATGGCTGCCAACAGCAAGCTTCGGCCCGCCTCACAGGGTATGAAGATGGTGGCGGAAGTGAGGAACACAGTCCGCACAGTCCACGTGCCAACTTCCCTGGTGCAAAGGAGGACGAGCCCACGCCGTTCTTGGCCTCGAAACCTTTGAAGGGAGGAAAACTTGTCCTAAGGCCATATGGCCTAGCCGAGGAGGCCACCGCAAAAGCTGAGCTGCTGCAGCGTGTTTTGGATGGTCAATTTAAGCTTCAGAGTTCTGGCCAAACAGTTGCAAGGCAACATATTCGGACTATTTGTTTTCTTTTCCTTTTTAATCACCATGACTTGGCCAATGATCGGATGATGCTCAGATTTTTGAGGGTTTGATGACACCAGCCAGGTTGTGGTCGGAGACCAAGTCGTCGAACTGGATTTCCTTTGTGCAAAGATAGACGAAGATGAGATTGAACATGTGGTTCAGACTTTGCACCGTGAAAGGACCATCGATGTTTCAGTGGTGAAGACCAGCAACTTGGGCAAGATCGTCAGGAAGACATACTTGACACAAACCATGCGTCGCCCTTTTCGACCTCATTCATGTCTTCAAGACCAGCTCTTGTATGAGGCTGCCATTACCAAGTCGTTGTCCAGGGTGGATGGAGTGCTTTCTGTTCTGGCTTGGTCACATTGCGCACCATCGTGGTTTCCCCAGTACAACACCTCAGAGTTACGCAGTCTGTACTTTCCCTATATCCAGGGCAACTACTCACCAAAAGAGCCGAAGGACATACAGTGCTACATGAAGCAGTTGCTCCAAGTGCTTGATGCTTTGCACCTTCGCGAAATCGTTCATTGCAACATCAAACGCGAGAACGTGCTTTATGCCGATGGGAAGCTGACTTTGATTGATTTTGAGACAGCTGTGAATGAGCACGAGCTTGTGGACATGGGGAATTCAGAGTATGTGGATGAGATGGAGGTGTGCTACCGTTCCAATCCTTACCACAGTGCTCCGGAAGTGCTAGAGGCCCAGCCGGGGCGTAGCAAACATGGCAACAAGGTCTTGTACGGACATCGGCGAGATGTCTATGGTGCTGGCATCATCATGGCAGAGTTGCTGCTTGGAATGGATGAGCGCACGCGACTTTTTGATCATGATGAATGCGGCAGGCGCAACCGGGTTTCTCTGCGTGAGAAATTCAGTTCGGCCTTGGATGGTCACCGAGGGAATATGCAAGATGCATTGGATGGTTTGCGCAAGTATGGCAATCTCAAGGGCACCAAGTTTCACAAGCCCCTTGGCCTTTTTAATGTTACATATCTTGCCCTTGCGTTGCAAGATTTCTGCATTGGCTTAACTTATTATATATATTATATATATATATATATAATTAGATAACAATGAGAATATATATAGTTATGATATATATATATATATACATATGTATATATAATATATATATATGTTAGTATGTTAGTATATAATATAGATATTATATAAAGTATTTCTTTTTGTTTAGATGGCCTGACTTGAGACGCGAAGTGCTGTCGGAGACCTTAGGCATGGCGCTGATCTTGTGAAGCACATGACCTTGTGGAACCGCTTCGAGCGAGCACGTGCCTGGGAGGCTCTGCAGCACAGTTTTTTCCATGTAGATCCTGAAGACCAAGAGACGGTGCCTGAGTTCGCAACGATGCAACAGCGGCCCATTCAGCCCCTGCCTGAATTGGAAGAGGTGATTGATCACGACGATGACTACCTCTTTGATGGACATGATGATTACCATGACTTTGAACGGCCTACGTTCAGATCATTCATCGGGGACCATGTTCCAAAGTGGATTGCTGATGAACCCATGGATTCCGAAGACATCTACTGGTATGGCAAGGAAGGACTGGACTACATCTACAGTGGGGCGCACAGGAACTTCTGAGTTTGCTCTTGCCATGTTGGCCACACGAAGCTTCAGAAATGCTGGCTTTTGAAGTGCATTAGTTCCAACACACTGAGAGGCGCATTCTGACAGAGCTTTGCCAAAAAAGCGGGCGATGATGCCTGCGCTCAAATGGCAGGTTTGCCAGTAGTGTCAATCTTTTTCTGATGTTTTTGGCAGTTCCGGATCAAACCATGGGTTTTGTTGTACAAATGAGTTGAGCCAACCCCGCCACTCATTGCAAAATTCGGAAGCTTCTCTGACGTGGCGTATTCTTGACCTGAAACAATTTGACTCAAGCTGCCAAGTAGTTGCAGTAGTCGCCGGTACCAAGGCTTAGATCAAGAGATCAAGAGCAAGCTCTCCACCTATGAGGAGCTCTTCACCGTGTTGCAGCTGCAGGTGTCCTACCTTGCCACTCTCTCCATGACCATCAAAGATGAAGTTTCGGCCGAGGCCTGGCGGGTTGGCCCGGGGTGGCAATTCAATGGATCTCTGGTGGTCACTGACCATGGATGAGAAACACATCGATACTTAGATACTATTGATACTAGTAATATTATTCATACTATTCTATTCACTATTATCCTAGATTCCTAGATGTTTCATCGCGCAAGCTGCAGATGTTACAAGAAAACCGAGATGACCCACTCGAAGATTAAAAAAGCCGTTGCCTCCACTTGCTCCTCAGGTCTTCGTGAATGTGGTGTGTGCCATCTTCGCAGACCTCCAAGACAGCAGGATCCGGAACCTGTTTTTCGGTGGCATCGTGGCATGGTCGGCCAACTGGGTCCTATGCACTGGGGGTAGAAAGTAAAGTGCAGCAGCTGATCACCTGTGGATGTCACCTGCTGAGGTTCATTTTGCTGCTGCACTTGATGACCACCAAAGAGTTGGAGTCGGCCGCTGGGCTTGGGGCAGCTGGTTGCCTTTCATTTGATGCCTTTAAAAGACGTTTTGGGTGCTCGAGGGATTAATCAAAGCCATCAGTTGGCAGCGTGATGTGAGGAACTTCTATCACTCTGTCAGCTTGTTGGGATTCGAATGTGCTGGTTTACGCTGAATTGATTGAAAGGTAACGTGGTTTGGTCAGGTGACGCTTTGGCCAGTGGAGGTGTTTCTACAACCCATCATCAAAGGTCCTGAACCCCTGACACCCGCGAAACGCTTTGGGGGTTGGTGCAATGGGGTGAGCAGCTCACCGTTGACACCAACCATAGGCCAAAAACATCGACGATGTCTTTCAGCCCAGCAGTCGGGTCTTTCGGCTCTTCTCTTTCTTTGCACTACATCGTTTCCACTATGAAGTCGTGGTGCATCCTGTCATGGCACCTGGGTTGAAAGGTTGGGAAGGCTGGGTTGATCCACAAGCTTTGGAAAGCTGGTCACCATCATCCCTGAGATCTTAATCATATTTCAAAATATTCCAGGGCCAGTCTGCTATCTTCAGCCGTTGTCAAAAGGACTGCCACAAGATGGATGAGCAGGGCCAGCCCGTGACTCTCATGGGTGCAGTGACGTACAAATCGATTCTTGGCTGAACTCTGTAGGGGAGGTGTTCGTTTCGAGCCAATTTCATCTGCCAAGTTTGCAAAAACCAGGAGTCGCTTTGCAGGAAGTCTGAACTGCATCAGCTGAGGTTGGAGAAAGCTCAGACCTGGGCGTTGGACTTCAACCGATATCTGTAACTGGGATGAAAGGAGGTGGGCCAAACTGTCCTGCATGATTTCATCAAACACCCTCCAAAGTCCAGGCTTTTGACCAAGTCCACTGGTCCACGAGTGATTCTTTTGAAACAGAGTGCAATGTCAGCAGCCTCGAAAAAATCTGATACAGAAGTTTGCAACAGCTTTTTGTTTCCAGCATTGAAAAATGTGCATTGACGCTGACCTGTTTCGACTCAGAAAGATTGACTGAACTCAGAGCTGAGGGAATCGCCAAGCATCGCAGCAAAGCTAAAGGACTCCTTCCATGGGAACGGCTCGAAACATGTTGAACATGTTGAGACCCACCTTGGGAACAGAGGATTTTGATGTAGCCAAGTCACGGGCAGAGATTCAGTTTGAGCTGTTTGGCAAGACTTAGGTATGCAAAAATCTGATTTTGGGACACGATGAGTGACAGACTCAACTACTGTATATGATGTTTATCCCCAGACCCATCCCTCCCAAATCCCTTCCAGGAGCAAGCATCACAGGAACTCCGCGCAGATTTTCAGAAGGACCGCTGTTGTTCAATAGTAAGCCAGGCCGCAAAAACGGGTGCGAAACGAGAGACCATTTGTTCGAACTTCGGGCTGTGCAATCACTGATTGGAAAGAGCCAAGCAGCTGCTGCCAGAACGTGCAAGATACCAGACGTGTCTTCCTTGTGCAGATGGACAAATTTAGATGAGTCATCTCTCTTTTATGTTCTTTTAATGTCTCATGTATCCGTAGAAGGCACGGGCAACGATCTTTCTTTAAGGCATGAAGGGACTTGTGGCTTTCTCTGCACAAGTGGAGAATTCTATTAATATGAAATGACGGAATGACAGTCGTAGAAGCGAAACTCAGGTTTCAAGTGGCTACCCTGAGACCACCCCCATATGCCCCTAATACAGCATCACAGGGTTTGTTGATGTATCAGCGGTACCTTTGAAGGAGCTGGATGCCTTTTTTGATTTCTTCAAAGTAGACGTCGCTTGGATTGTTGATATTTGTTGCGTCTGAGCTTCAAATTCCGAGGGATGATGTTGGGACTTGGCCTTCTGCAGATTTTTTCACATTATTTTGCAAGAAGTGCCATGGAGTCCCATCAAACCTTGGGGCCCACTCCTCAAAGTGTCATTCAAACCTCAGAGGATGACCTGATGAAGTGATTCTTCATCTCCCAGGATAGGTCGAAGGAAAACATACCATAGGAAAACTATGGAAACGCCATTAAGCAGTGAATTGATTCATTAATTCTATGGTCACTAGGTAGAAAGAAACAATTTTTCTTAAAACCATGGATTTAATTTTCCTTTTGTTTTTTCTCTTGAATCCATTGATCAAGCCGCACCCTGAGGTGGTGGCAGCCATTAGCCGCTTCGCTCTGCCGCCGAGTTTCTGGTCCTTCTTCGCTTTCTGCCGGGAGAGCATCCGAGAATGTAATTTGGTTGGCGTTGAGGCAGGGTGACTTTGAGAGATCCAGTGGGGGAAGGTATGGTGGTTGGAACCGAAAAAAGTGTTGGGATGTAGAAAAAGCAAAGGTCAGCAGCAGCGAGTTTTCCCCTTTCAAATTTCAGATCGAAATGAACGGAGACTTTGAAAGTGACCTCCATCTTGGAGTGTTTACACGTCTGACAGGGTGATGAGATACAACGGAGTACCCAGAAAATGGTCCTGCTTTGCTGATCATTCGTTCCTTTCTCACGGTTGAGATACTCATTGAAGCTGCACAGAGACTTTCGGAGTGGAATTGGGCCCCTTCCTTGACACAATCATCATGACCGGCCCTGCAAGCCTCCTTTGCTGCTTCAGGATGAAGCTGGTACCGAGGCGCTGGGTGGTAAGAGATCTCTATGGTAGGAGGGCCATGCTTTCAACATGGAAGCTTTGGACATGGCATTTTCAGTTGAGATTCCAAGGCCTTTTTCAGGGTGTTGATTTTAGAGTCCGCAAACTCACCATTTCAGCTTTACCATTTCAATGGTTACAGCATTGGTTGATGACCGCCATCCCCAACAGAAATCCCGGTTGTGGATCTTCGGATGGTGAAAGGTGGAGCTCCAGATTGTGGAGCCGATCTTTCGGCTCTTCGTCAATGGCATTGCACCTGGGTCCAAAAGTCACTGGAGTGATGAGTGATGGTGGAGGATTTTGTTGGATTTATCTGGATTTTTGAGCCACCAAGATCCAAATATAGTGGGATTGAGATGTCCCATGATGATGATGATGATGATGATGATGATGATGATGATGATGATGATGATGACGATGATGATGATGATGATGATGACGATGATGATGATGATGATGATGACGACGACGACGACGACGACGACGACGACATAGGTGATATAGATGCTGTATAGATGATGGATGATAGGTGCTAGATACATGGACATTGCTGGGTCAGAACTCAAGAGTTGGATTTTCGCATGACCCTCATCTTCAAGATGTGCTTGGGGTGGCTGTCCAGCACACCCAAACGCAGTGTCTATCTTAAATACGAGCCCTTCAAGAGTCATCAGGGATCCAATGAGTCATTCTTGTTTCGAGATCAACTCTAAGCATCAATGTTTGCACAAGGAAGCACGGATATGCATTGTTCTTGTTGTTCCTGCTCACAGCCCTGTTAGCAGCCCCATGAAACTCCAAGATTGAAGGAACATTGCCATGTTGTCATCGGAAAATCATCGGAAAATCGTGCCGAGATCCTGCCACTTCTACGAGCTCCCAAGAAATTTGGTGGAAGGGAAGTTGGTTTGCAACACTGTGAAAAGAACAACTTCGATGGCGATGTGCTCTTCAACACTTGTTCCTTGGCTAAAAAAAAATCTCACTTGAAATCAGAGGTCACATCTGCCTTGGTCCACTAGGCGGTCATTTCAGCATATCTCTTCTTCTTGCTTGGGATTTCTAGCTTTGCTTTGGGATTTTCTTTAAAAAATGGTCTCCAAGTGCATCTTTGGTGATGACAAAACTCAACCTGCCATGTCCAACCACCAAGGTACCGTCTTGGATGCCTTTCAATCAATGACGGAGACCAAGGGCGCTGGCAACAAGGTGTCCTTCATCCCACGAGCGATTTGTTTTGGACAAACAAGTGGGAATGGGCATGGGTCAAAACCTATTGAGATATTGAGAGATATTATTTAGGTGGATGAAGATCCATAACAACCAACAACTACTTTGATGTGACAACCAGGAGATTCCATGGGTTTTGATTTTTTAGGTCAAGTCTTGGGTGACATTGCCATTAAGGTCATTAGGCACTTCACAGATCATATTTTTTTGTGGTCCCCAGCAGCTTCAGTACATATACGGCACATATAAAATACAACATATAGTACGATGAATTTATATCAAATAGCACAATGTATCTGTATATCTGTATATATATATATATGTATGTATGTATGTGTTACTGTATACATCCCTGTTGATCTCTTGCCCAGCTTGCCCATCTCATAGGAGAGTCACAAGCGCCTGAGCAAGATCGCTCTGCGGCTACGTCCCGAACTCCTGCGCTTTCTGTTGGATCGGACCATCACGGCGGATGCCATGGCCTCCGATCCCGACACCACGGTGACGGTCCAATCCTTCCTGTGTCACTATGATCGAAGCTTGAGGAGCTGCTTGGTGACTGAAAAATCCATGGTGAAAAACCAACAGAAATAGCTGGTGGTTAGTGGTTGATGAGGTTTCTCAAAAAAGGGGGAAGCATCTAGCTTTTGATCCGCAGCAGGTTGGACAACACGTGATGAATGATTTCAGGGTGATTTCCAACCAGTGGGTATTGCTTGTTGACTATTAGACAAACGGGGTATAATTCAACAATTATGGTTGGCTGATGATTTCCTTTGGGGTTCATATTGGCCTTGGTATATTGGGGATGATTGTAATCCATGAACTGGGAATCCCTCTAAAGACCAACATTATTTGAGGGATTTTCAGATAGGTACTGCTCCTTCGGGTCTGTTCATTTTAACGGATGATTTTATCATGATCTGTCCCCAAGTTATGACAATTCAAGTCGCCTTGATACGGAATGGCACTGGAATATACGTTCCCTTGTGTCTCCTCCGAGCCTAAGCCCAAGACACCTTGAGTTGGGGGTCACCTATGTCTTGAGGCATCTATGTGCCACCGTCGCAGCTGTTGCAATTCCAAAACTTGGTCCTTTTCAACGTGAACAAGATCAGGCCGGATGTTGCATGAAAGTGCAGCTCCCTCCCAGCAAAGAACTACAGAACCAGAGACTTGTGCTGGGGACACTGGATTTGAAGGTACAGTGTACAATGTGTTGAAAAAAAGACGTACGCAAAGTTGGATCATGTGGAGTCAGATCTATACTGGCATGATATACTATGAAGACGTGCAAAATCATTTGGAGGGTTTTGGACCCAGAATTGGGGTAAAAAATCAAGAAGGAAGCACACAATAGGCGATTTACACTCATGGCACTTGCACCAGTGCTTTGCACATTCATGTTCAAGGACAAGGGTTCGGCAACATGTCTCGATCGCTTGGCACCATGATGTAGCCAGTTGACAGCGGACTTGGATGTTCAGCCTCACTGCGGAGGTTACAATCGGGCGATCGCTTGGAAGAGGCAAGATCGCAATCAAAAGACTGGACATGATCATGACACACACAGACACAGAAATAGGATAGGTGTTGAATCACCTGTTGGATTACCTGAAGTCCCCAGTTTCTTCCTGCAAGGCATGCCGGAAGATAGGGCGATGGCCAGAGCAACTTGTGAAGGACCGGGTGGTGCCCATTGGACCTAAAGCCTCAATGATGGTAATTTTTCTTGCGAATGAGACTCATCACCCTTTCACATCCTCCAACATCCTTTAAACATGGGTCTGAAAATGGGTGAAATGCCCCCGCAAACGGATGGTATAAAAAACCATGAGTGACCTGTGGATGTCATGAGGTACCACCGCCATATCCACCAGGGACCTCTTGGCTCTAGGAAGCGACCGAGAAGGCTGAGAAGAACGTGGAGGTGGCTCTGAGCCGCAGCGGGACATGGGGCTGTTTGTAGGGAGTCAAACCGATGGCTCAAACATCTGGGTTACTTGCCCCCAAGAAGACAGAAATGCGGTGCCCTATTTTGAAACAAACATTTTAGTATGTGTCAAGATTGCATGTGAACTGCAGACATACAGGGTGACATGACCCACGAAGAGATGGGGACAATTCAGCAATGAACACATCGAGAATTCATAAATTTTGGAACCAACAAAGAATGGTTTGGTAAGCCGCAACGATTTGGATATTGACCAGCAATGGATGGGTCACTGACTGACAATAAATCGGGATCTTGACTCAAAGCGCATGGCACAATACTAATGTAGAGAACATGTGGATATTGCCCCACAATCACTGATGATGTTAGCCAGCAAGCAATGTGTGTTGGACGTGGAAATCTTGGGACTTGTGGGATACATCAAACGTAGGATGAAGAATATAACCAGCAAGATCGTTATACATCTGTGGCTGGTGGTGGTGGTGGTGGTGGTGATGGTGGTGGTGGTGGTGGTGGTGGCAGTTGTTGTTGTTGTTGTTGTTGTTGTTGTTGTTGTTGTTGTTGTTGTTGTTGGTTGTTTTTGTTCGTCTCCTTTTTTCTCTTCCTTTTCTTCATTTTCTTAATTTTTCTCCCCTTTTTCTCTCTTCTTGTGAGGTTGTTGGGTGTTTCGAACCCTCTCTGCCCTGATTCGGCCCCCCCTTGGTCAGCCATAGTTTGCGGGCGGATATGTTGTACTATATATATAATTATATATATATATATTCCTTTAGATGTAGCCCACCCAACCCCATGTGTGGGTTACATCTGCCCGCGCAGAAAGGTCTTGTATCGCTTCACTTTGCAGCATCGCTTTCTCTTTACGGAGCTGTGGTGGGGAATGGCTGTGGGCACCCTGAAAGAAAACTTTAACAACTGCCATAAAAATATGTAGAATTGGTGTACAACTACAGTCACCACAGCCCAAAGCATACGGTGCATATGAGAGTTGGGATGGTTATGTTTGCTGATTTTCATAGGTGTTTTTTCGTTTTGTGGATCCCCAAAAAAGAAACAACCTGAATGTTCAAGCATGTTTGAAGATGTTTGGAGACAAAATGATCCTTAGACAATTGCCACATTTGCGTTTGAAAACAACGTTCTGCAGCTTAAACCAGGGTAGAATTCGCGGACTGACCAGGATCTAGACACTGTAGCCATTTGCGAATGGTCCAAAACTTTTCCGCTTCCCCAATGATTCGATGGTTGAATGCCAAACGTGGGGCGAATTTGTGTTTCTTTCGGACCCCATTCTTGAAGCCATCTGGATTGATGAAGGCTCGACATGCGTCCCTGTCATCAGGAGGGTTCCCTGGCGATTTGTCCAGCCTCGAAATGCACTGCGCCTTGGATCGGGTCGTTTCTTCAGTGCTACTTGGGATGATTATTTCTACACAATCAGATATCCAATTAAGAAAAATATGGGATGGTAGGATGGGTTGAAACATGTGGAAACCTGAAACATACTCAAGCAGCTTCTGGTGCCCATTCAATCCCACTCATGGGTTTATAAATCCATTCAGAAACCCATTCGTAGTGGGTTGAACACCCATTTGAGGCAGAGGTTTCTGCGCCCATGTGGGCATGGCTCTTGCGCACGCCGACTCCCAAAGTTTTGTCAGTTAGACTCAGATCCCCAAGTTCAAACCTGAATTTTGCAGCTGGAAACCATGGAATTTCCCTTCCGGAATCCCGAAAAAAACATGAAGTTTCATAGCCACAGGAGGATCGATCTCCCTTTGTGAAGTCACGAGGTGCCCCTGTGCCTCAGCGCTGCGGCGGGGTCTGATGCCCTGGTGCGACGCCGTGGGGACGAGGCGAGGCGATCCCATGCTTCATCCGATGAGTTTCCCTAGGGGAAACATGAAAGGGACTACGGGTAAACCGTTACAAGTTATAATCTCATTTTCAGATAGATGATATGTTGAAAAATATTGAGAGCTATTTGCAAATATTGAAGCATATTGAAAGACTGGCTTGAATGCCAGTCGAATGGGGTTAGAGTGGTATTCACGGCTTTCTATGATGCCTAACAAGATTTGGGTGATAAGGGCTGATGCACGCAACCTTTGTGCAGGATTCATCCCGAGACTCATGCTTAGTTCCGGATATTCTTGCTGCTTTCCCAGTCCTTCTTTGGTCTGGGGGTGTGCAAATGATTCGGTCAGTGGCTGCTGTCCATTGCAAACCTGCATGATTTGATTTTTGTTTTTTCCTAAAATATTCGCGACAAATCAAAGCTAGAAAAGACTCTGTTGGGAAGTCTGTTGGGAACCCTCAAGTTCCTTCAAACCATATTATGTTCATGGTGCAGTATCTATATGCTCTGACAATCTAACCTGGCGATGAGTAGTCCCAAATCTCTATTGATTTATAGTTTGTTTATAGGATCTTTACCCATAAAAGTGGGGATCTTCCATTGCCAGGTGTGATTACCAGAGGGTGGCCAGTTGCGGCTCTTTGTTTGAATGCTGCAGGTCAATCTGGTGCAGAACGTGGATGTTGCTTGACTGCTCTGGGATGGCTTCCCCTAGTTCTTGTGATCGTGCCAAATCCAGTGTCCTTCAGCCGCGAGGTCGTTCGGACCTTGAAAGAAGACAATCCAAACAAGGCGTGACCGCCAGATGTGACAGGGTGGGAAAGCTACCTCGATCTGCTGGAGTGGGACATCCATTCCACGAACAATGTATGGAACAACGATATTCCGATCTTAATCGGCAGAAGACGTGAACGTGCTCGTTGTTTCTGGTTCAAAAATCTACCAGCTGTGGTCTTTGACCCCGAGATTGGCCGCACCAGGATTCGTTTTCGTTCTCAAAATAGATGGACTAATGCCGGGAAACGACTGAGCCACAGAAGTTTGACTTCCTTCAACCCCCCCCTGAGGGACCTGGTCAGGTGTTGGAAGACTTGTTTCGAATGCTACCACCCTTGAAGTCTTCGAATTTCGTGGATCTGAAAGAGGAACTGGAGGCCTTCAGTGTGTGTCATGGGGGTCATATCCGTTGAATCCAGTGGCATCATGCCATGTACCCCCGATTTTTGAGTTGGTCTATTTGTGTGTCTGTTTCATCCATCATAACTCATCATAACCCATCCAATAGATGGTCATAGCCACCTGAAATCCTACTAACCATTGTAATAGCACCCATAAGTTGGGATACAACCCCTATAACTAGCCTATAAATGCCTACAACTCATGGTTCTACAACCATCCTCAACGTTTCGGGTGGTTTCGAGGCCCTATGGACTCAATGTGCTGCCGGGCAGAACGAAGCCCTGACGGAGAAGTTGGCTGAGGTGCGGACTCGATAATTCTGTTGGGATGTTCACCTGACCCCAATTATATGCAATGAATCTTAAAAAAAACACATCATCATTACTACGATTTTTCAAAGTTTATAAGTCTTTTAAGTGTAGTACCTTGTGCAAGTCAACCCCATGATCATGTCCGACTATGGGTAAATACATATCAATTTCACTACCCTCCGCCCCAAACCTGACTTTGTAAAACATATGGTTTGTTTATCAAGAAACCATATTATCTCCTCCAAGCTAGGTTTTCTTGGCCCCAAGCCCAACCTAGCCATCCCATCCATGGCATGGCATTGAGGGCGTTCAAGCTGTGGCTGATTACATCGAGACGGAGCTCAGCCCCGAAGAAGTTCTGGACGCCATGGCGTCCGTGATTTTGTCTCGGAATCGACACAGCAACTGGACTTTGATGCGGATGTTTGTATCTGGCGGATGGGTTATGCCGAGCTATGCCGTTGTCATTATTGATGACTGTTCTTTGAGACTCTTGCATGATATTCAAATTCGCGCAATTTCATCGCTGCATTTGTCCGAATTTGGATTCAATCGTGTGGCTAGCATATACCTCCATAAGA